>JAJMDD010000011.1:0-275727 GCA_030573355.1 Helenozyma rhizophorensis
CACAGTGTGGAGGTACATGGAGGTACAGTGTGGAGGTCATGGAGGTACAGTGATGGTCTAGGAATGAGCGTCCAGCCGTTGTAGCATTTTCGGACACTTATGGGCAGGGCCTGCCTTTAGGGGCGCCTGGCGCCGTTGGCGCCGCAGACGGCGGAGGCACGGGTGTTTGGCCAGTTTTCTCGTACGGAGAAAAAACCACAATCGCCAGCCACGGAGCCCACACCACCACCACCCGTTCGTCGCTCTCCGCCGAGCCGCCAATCACGCTCCAGCCATCGCTTTCCCTCTGCTTGCCCAGATATCCGAACGCCTGCGTGCCGAATTCGCTCCTCACCTCCGTCCGGCCTCCTCCAGCGTTGCTCCGTTCTCCGGCGTTGCTTCCTCTAGCCTTGCTCCGTCCTTGCTCCGTCCTCAGCCTTGCTTGGCCCTTCCTCCAGCTCCTTACGTCTCGATGAACACCGACGCGCCGCCCGGCACCATCTCCAACCTCAGCGCCGGCTTGAAGTCCGTCACGCTATCGGACCAGCAGCAGAATGCCGTCAACCTCAACTTGCTACAGCAACACCTCCACAGCGAGGCCGACAACGCCTCGCAGTCGCGCATCACGCGCTTCTTCGCCAACCAGCCCGCCGAGGGCTACACGCTCTTCTCGCACCGCTCCGCGCCCAACGGGTTCAAGGTGGCCATCATCTTGCTGGAGCTCAACCTGCCCTTCAACACCATCTTCCTCGACTTCAACCTGGGCGAGCAGCGCGCGCCCGAGTTCGTGTCCATCAACCCCAACGCGCGCGTGCCCGCGTTGATCGACCACAACAACGACAACACGTCCATCTGGGAGTCCGGCGCCATCATCTTGTACTTGGTGTCCAAGCACTTGAAGGAGCACGGCGAGTGCGCGCTCTGGTCCGACAACCTCATTGAGCAGTCGCAGATCTCGCTGTGGCTCTTCTTCCAGACGTCGGGCCACGCGCCCATGATCGGCCAGGCGTTGCACTTCCGCTACTTCCACTCGTGCCCGGTGCCGTCCGCCGTGGAGCGCTACACCGACGAGGTGCGCCGCGTGTACGGCGTCATCGAGATGGCGTTGGCCGAGCGCCGCGAGGCGCTCATCATGGACTTGGACAGCGACAACGCGGCCGCGTACTCGGCCGGCACCACGCCGTTGAGCTCGTCGCGCTACTTCGACTACCCCGTGTGGCTCGTGGGCGACCGCGCCACCGTGGCCGACTTGTCGTTTGTG
Organism: Helenozyma rhizophorensis; assembly: GCA_030573355.1. Lineage (NCBI taxonomy): Eukaryota > Fungi > Ascomycota > Pichiomycetes > Serinales > Metschnikowiaceae > Helenozyma > Helenozyma rhizophorensis. The sequence continues at coordinate 1,241 of JAJMDD010000011.1, forward strand.
CCCTGGAACAACGTGGTGGACCGCATCGGCATCAACTTGAAGGTGGAGTTTCCGGAGGTGTACAAGTGGACAAAGTACATGATGCGCCGCCCCGCGGTGATCCGCGCCTTGCGCGGCGACTAGCCTACACCCCATGTCAAGGCATACAGACCACTGCAGCACCAGGCATGTTCATGTCACAGTCATCCAGAGGTCTTCCAGACGTCAATCGCTTCATCGTGCGAAACAATCATCGCAGTCCATCAGTCAATCAGTAATCAGCCAATCATTCAATCAGTCGACCATGGCTTAATCATGGCTCAGTATCGAGATGAATGATGGTGATGATTGACATGACGTGACTCAGAGCCGTGGACATGCCTAAATCATTCGATGGAGGCCTGCCTGCAGGTGCAGTGTGGGGTCCGGGGAACCGGGATTAGAGACTTGCCTTTTATGGCCCGGCTTGGACAATCACACCATCGCACTGCAATGATATAAAGACCCGGCACCCGGTGACTTTTGCCCCATGTTTAAATCTGCCATCGGTGCAATTCGTGCAGTCAGAACAATGGCATCTATTCCAAAGATACAGTACGGGTTCCGCTTCGACAAGGCTTCGCGCTCGCTTAAGCTTGTGGAAAACCTCCCCGTGGCTGTGCCCAGGGCCTCCCAGTTGCTAGTCAAGGTCGAGGCCGCAGGGCTCTGCCACTCGGACCTTCACGTGTTGGACGGCCTCGACGTGGGCGACCACTTTGTCATGGGCCACGAGATCTACGGCCACGTTGTGCAGGTGGGCGACGGCGTGCCCTTCGCCGTGGGTGACAAGGTGGCTGCGTTTGGCCCAAATGCATGCGGCCGGTGCGAGATGTGCCGGCTGGGCCGCGACAACGACTGCACAACCAACGCCAGCAAATGGTTCGGGCTCGGCAACGACGGCGGCTACCAGGAGTACTTGCTTGTCGAGAACACGAGGAACTTGGTCAAGGTGCCCGACGGCGTGCCCGCGCCGGTCGCTGCCGCAGTGACGGACGCCATGCTTACGCCCTACCATGCGATCAAGGCTGCCGGGTTGGGCCCGCACAAGCGCGCCCTCTTTGTCGGTGCCGGCGGGCTCGGTACCACCGCCGTGCAAATCGCCAAGGCGTTCGGCGCACACGTGACGGTGGTCGACCGCAAGCCCAGTGCGCTTGCATTGGCCAAGTCGTTTGGTGCCGACGAGACCTACACAGACTTGCCTGCGGGGAGCGGCCCCTACGATGCGTGTTTGGACTTTGTTGCCGTGCAGTCCACGTTTGACCTCTGCCAGAAGCTCGTGAAGCTGCACGGCGCGTTGGTGCCCGTGGGCCTTGGCGCCGACCGCCTTCTGTTTGATTTGGCGGACTTGGCGCTTCGCGAGGTGCAGATTATGGGTTCCTTCTGGGGCACCAGCGGAGATTTGGCCGAGTGCTTCGAGCTTGCGAGGCTAGGCAAGATCGCGCCGAAGGTGACCACCCGGCCGTTGCGCGAGCTTCCACAGTGCGTGGAGCAGTTGCGCGCGGGCCACGTTGAGGGACGCTTAGTTCTTATACCTTAGCCAGGTCTACGCAACAGGTTCCTTGAGCCAATGCCATAATACATAGTCATAATGTATCGAGTATGAACAATCACGGATGCAATCGATGGAGCATAGTATATGAGTACATGTATTTGAAATGTCGTTCTCCAAGGTACGCACACTGCTGATACGGCGTGGCTAGATGGTGCTACACTATATTACACTGAGGAAATGATGAAAGGAGGTATACTTTTGTCGAATAAAAAAGCGAAAGAAAGCCAAGTGGCAGGCCGACTAGGCGTCGATGTCGGCGGCAGTGTAGTTGGCCGTGGCGTAGTCCCACAAGAAGGTCACGTCGGCCGGGTAGGTGGAGTTGATGCCGCACTGCGTGGCGTAGTCGATGCCCGCAAGTCTGTCGTTGACGTACGACTCAAACTCGGAGATCTCGCAGCCGAAACCGGGGCCCGACTGGCACGTCTGGATAGGGAAGACGGCGTCGTTGACAATGTATCTGACGTAGGTCTCGCCGTCGCACGAGTACTTCTCGGTCACGAGACGGGCCCCCTGGGGCGTCACCTGGCCGTGGTTGTAAGGGCTGGGGAACGCAACGTGGTCCACGGGCAAGTCGGCCGCAGGCTGCACCAAGCCGAGCGCGGCGTGGAAGATCTCGATGTCGGTGTCGTGGGTGAAGGCCAAGAGCACCTTGTAGGCTGGGTCCTCCTCCAACAAGAACAGCAACGTGGCGTTCAAGTAGGGCGCACCCATCACGGCGGTCAAGTTGTTACCGAACGAGTTGGAGTAGTACGTGGAGAGGTCCACGCTGTACGAGTAGCGCACAAACTCCTCGTTGTTGAAGAGGGTGCAAAATGGCGAAGATCCTCTCACGTTGGTCTCGTACGCGCACCACGAGAAGAGGTTCTCCACGTCCGCGGACGTGAGGTTGAAGTCGCCGTTGCCCTCCACGATTCTGTCACGGGCAGTCTCCAAGAATGTGGTGTTGTACTCGTCCACAAGGTCGTCATTGACGCTGTCGTCCCAGTTGACGCAGGCGGTTCTGGGGGTCAACGAGTTGGCTCCCATGTCCGCGTCCTCGCTGATCACGTAGTAGTCGACGGCCTCGTCGGAGTACTCGTCACCCAAGAACCCGCGAGCGAAGTACTTGGAAGTCTGGTGCACTCTGCCCGAGTTGGAGGTGAACACATTGAGCACCTCAGAAGTAGCGTTGAAGAGCGACTGGTACTTCGATCTGAACGAAGCGCCGTGTCTCTGTGCGTCGGAGGTGCCCGCGTACGTGCCCTCGGAGTTGAACGGCGACGTCTCCTTCTCGTAGTAGTCCGAGTTGGTGACGAAGTACGTGTAGTCGTTGAGGAAGGCCAACTCGCCGACCCACGTCTCGTTCCAGTCGTTGATCTTGGCCATGATGGCCTCGAGGCTCTTGCCCACGCTCTTGGAGGGGTATCTCTCGCCGTGTCTCGAGAGGAGGTGCACCTGCTCCAATGTGCACTGGTCGGGAACATCAGTCGAGATGCCGAAGCCGGGGTGCTGGACGTAGGGCCCGGCCCCGCCCAAGAACCTCACCACATTGTACTGCTGCGCCGAAGCCTGTTCGGGAGTGGCCAAGCCGCGGTAGATCAGCTGGCTGGCGAGGAGAAGCCCGTTGTTGAGGAGATTGGAAATTGCAACCATTGGTGATGGCTCAATGGGCCGGGGCCGCCTTTTTATAGCCCCACACGAATTACAATGCCGATCCAATACCCGAGAGATGAGCCGGCCGATGAGCCGTGGAGCGTTGCCCTGTATAGACCGCAGTATAGCCCGCTGTATAGCGCGGGCCAACTGTATAGACCGAGCCAAACTGTATAGACCGAGAGTCGAGGTACCTATTTTGCAGCCGCACGTGTCCACGTGCGCCTAATTTGACATTGACGTTTGACGTGACGTATGCACCTCTGGGCATTGCGAGAGCGACGAATGTCTGCGATTGGCTCGGCAATAGACATTCCGTATCCACTCGCGTCACATCTAGTGCATCTAGTTATGGCCTAGTTATGGCATGTAGTCGTCAGTCGAAGTGCCGGGGCGTTGACGCATTGGGATCAATTTACCCTAATCTGGTAGGATCAAAACCTTTCAATTCCGAGCGGAATGTGAGTGCGTCGAAGATCCGCCTGACTTACCGGCAGTACGCCGGCACACTGAAGTCAGAGTCGGCAACTTCAGCCCTGGCAACTCGTACCTTGGTTAGACCGTGCAATCTACATTGCAGGTACGGAGTCCATACATGTATTGCAATGACCAATGTAATGTATTGCAATGGCCGCTAATGTACAATACTATGTTTCGGATGAAACAATGCAGCGGATGCAATTCGTATGTATCGAATGCAATCACTATGGTTCGATGCAATCCCTATGTATCGGACGCAATTGCTACGGATCGGATGAAATCCTATGTATCGTATGCAATCACTATATCAGATGCAAGACTACGCATTAATTGTATCATAGGGGTAACTATGGATGTTAATATGGACCGTGTCACGACGTTCAAATGCGGCAATTATCATGTATCCATGCATTACCCAACTCGTATACATGGCTCGATGCATTAGCTAAGTTCGAATGTCTACGTATTGATCACTATGGATATATGCAATAACTATATCAATGCCTATGTACCGAATGCATAACTATGGGTGGTGGATGGATGGATGATGGATCACGAGTTGATGTCCTCGGCGGTGTAGTTCACGGTGGCATAGTCCCACAAGAAACTCACCTCCGTGGGGTAGGTGGAGTTCACCGCACACTGCGTGGCATAGTCCTTGCCCTCGAGTCTGCCGTTGATGTAGTTCTGGAACTCAGAGAGCTCGCACGAGAACCCAGGCCCAGACTGGCACGACGTGATGGGGAAAACAGCGTCGTTGAGAATGTACCGCACGTATGACTGTCCGTCGCAGGCGTATTTCTCCGTCACAAGGCGTGCACCCTGAGGAAGAATGCGCCCGTGGTTGTAGGGGCTGGGGAAGGGAATGTGGTCGGTGGGAAGGTCCTCGGCGGGCTGCACCAAGCCAAGACCCGCGTGGAACACCTCGATGTCGGTGTCGTGGGAGAAGGCCAAGAGCACCTTGTAGGCGGGGTCCTCCTCCAACAAGAACTTCAAGGTGGCATTCAAGTAGGGTGCGGCAATGGACGCCGAGACGTTGTTGCCAAACGAGTTGGAGTAGTAGTTGTCCACGTCCTGCGAGTACGAGTACTTGACAAACTCCTCGTTGGTGAAGAGGTCGCAGAAGGGCGACGAGCCTCTCACGTTGATCTCGTACGCACACCACTTGAAGAGGTTCTCCACGTCGTCCGACGTCAAGTCCAACGACTCGTTCTCCTCCAAAAGTCTGTCCCTGGCGACATCCAACCACGACGAGTTCAACTGGGCAATCACGTCCGTCTGCGCGTCCTGGTCGAAGGCGGTGCACGCCGACCTGGGAGTCAACGAGTTCGCACCCATCTTCTCGTCCTCGTCGAGTATGTAGTATGCAACCGTCTCGTCCGAATACTCATCGCCCAAGAACCCACGCGCAAAGTACTTGGCCGTCTGGTGCACTCTGCCAGAGTTGGAGGCGAACACATTGAGCGCCTCCTCCGAGGCATTGAAGAGCGACTGGTACTTCGATCTGAAGGACATGCCGTGTCTCTGAGCATTCAACGTTCCCGCATAGATGCTCTGCGAGTTGATGGGCGACGTTTCTTTCTCGTACAAGTCACTGCTGGAGACAAAGTACGTGTAGTCGTTAAGGAACGCCAATGGACCAGCAAACGTCTCGTTGTAGTCGTCAAACTTGGCCATGATGGCCTCAAAGTCCTCTCCGGAGCCCGTGGAGGGAAACCTCTCGCCATGTCTCGAGAGGAGATGCACCTGCTCCAACGTGCACTGGTCAGGAACGTCCGTGGAGATCCCAAATCCGGGGTGCTGGATGTAGGGTCCGGCACCCGCCAAAAATCTCACCACGTTGTACTGCTCGGCAGAAGCCTGCTGCGGAGAGGCCACATTGCTGAAGATCTGCTGGCCAGCGAGGAGAAGACCGTTGTTGATGAGCTTGGAGATGGCAACCATGATTGTCTGGCTAATAGGTTGCAGCCACTCGATTTATATAGCCTGGAGATTCGTATAGTCCGGAGATTCGTATAGTGTGGAGGTACGTCGAAAGTCTTGGCAAGTCAATGCCCGATGCACGACGTTGTCAGCCAAGAGAATTCTGTCGTAGTAGGTCTTATCACCTGTACACGTGTGTGAGACGTATGCACAATCGTCTTTGTTCCTGAATATTTTCTTCGCTGACGTAACACCATCTCACCGCCACAAGCAGCTAGCTTTCTAAGCGAGTACCACCTACTGATACGACTATGACCATCATGGATATTTTTCCCACATGCTGCACACGACACTTGCACTCATTACTGCCCACGTTTCTGTCATGCATCTTCTCGTATTTGCACGCTAATAAATGCAGAGCGCTCAGTCGGGCCAGACGTGAGCCGCATTGCAAAATACATGTACCGACGTGCTTTCCGCTGCGCTTTTTCATTGGCTACCCGATACAGTCATCATTCCGGATGCAACTAATATATTCTAATTAGGAAGCTCGAGTTCCGAGGCACGTTGCGGATGCTCGAGGCGCCTTTCCGAATGCCGAGGCACTCGGGGAGCCTTTCCGATTTCGGCCAGTTTCGCAATTCACCATCTCAAGACCTATTTCCGTTTCTTTCCGCCCTTCTTCGCCTTGTTGTCCGATGCACTACCCCCGGGCAACACAAGCTTGACTTTGTTCACAGTGAACGCTCCGATGAGGTCGTTTGCCTTGGCAGTCTTGATGATCTCATGTTCTTGCAGCCAGTCAACGTCGAGGTCCTCGCCTGAGGGGTCGACCTTGCGGTTGGAGAAGTATGCCAATGTGTCGTTCAAGCTCTTCCCCTTCTTGCCCAAACCAGGCTGAATCTTCACCTTGTACTTGAACTTGCCCAATGCGGTCCATGGAGCAAACACCGGCACAATGTTTGCGACCACATCATCGCGGTGCGGCTTCGCCAGAAGTGCATCTAGCATTTCAAGGTACAGCCTGTCGTCGGACTCGTCGTCGTCTTCGAGGTATTTCTGAAGCTCTTTTCTTTTGGCATTCTCTCTACTCTGCGTACCAGATCTGGCCTTTGCGTATTTTTCCTTGTCAGTCTGGTTCTGATGCTCGGCTTCTTGTACCTCTTTCGCACGTAACTCCTCGACTTGCTTGAGGGTTCCCAAAGCTTCCATGCGAAGCCTTCTTTCCTCGTCGTCCTGATCGGCATACTTGGTGGACATTTTCTTCAACTTGCCTTTCTTGCCTCTGACGTTCTTGGGTTTCGCGCTTGGATCCTTCTTGGTTGAATCTGCCTCGTTGCTTGGCTCCGGAGATGCAGTATCTTCATTCTCCGCTTCGCCAACCTTGTCTGTACGATCTTCTTCGACTTCCTTCTTCTCAGGCTCCTGCTCCTTCAAGTTGATGTTCTCGAGGTCCTTCTTCTTGTTGTGAATGGATACCTTCAATCCATGCTCCTCCTGACGAGATATTCTAGCATCTGTATACTTCTTCGCAGTATCCTCGTCCACGAGCCAGTAGAAAGCGAACCCCATCACTAGTTGGGCTGCAGGCATGTAGTTCTTCTTCTCTTTGTAGTTGAATCTCCCGGCCTCTAGCAAGGAGCCGTCAAACTCTTTCTTGGTCACATCTGAGCCTTTGAGCCACCAGGCTGACGAACTTACCTTTCCGTTCCAAGCGGTGGAGGTCAGCAAGGCAAAGATCCCCGCCTGAAAGAGGGTACTTGGAGATACGTCTTCTCCCACGAAGGGGTTCAAAATGAATACCTTGAGCGAGCCATCCAAATCGGCAGAGACAAAGTAATCATCATCGCTGAAGTGCCTGTAGTAGATCATATCCGTCTGAGAGTCATCGCGACCAGCCAAGCATAAGTAGCCGTCGGTCGTCACAAACCAGAAATACTTCTCGAACCAAAACTTGGCACGTATCGCTTTGAGTGCATCCGTCTCGTTCTTCAAAGTTTGCTGCAAGTCCCTTTGAATTTTCTTCTCTGCGTTCTTCAATGCCATACCAGCACTCTTCTCGACTTTGCTCTGTTTACTCACAGCGATCTTCTTGCTATCAAAGTACAATCTAGCGTTCGCGAAGGCTGAGAGACCAAGGTCGATGTCGACATTCACTTTTGGAACAGATTTATTCTGCTTCTTGTCCTTGGTGTGCTTGGAGTTCGTTCTGGCTCTGCGGTCGGTGTCAGAGTCAGAATCCGAATCTGATTCGGATTCTGTGTCCAGCTCAGACTCAGATTCCAGCTCAGAACTCAGAGAGTACTCAGAATCTTCCTCAACACTTTCGTCGACCTCCATATGCTGATCAATGTCGTTCAATGCCAACTTTATTCTGTTTTTCACTAAGTTGAGCGGAAGGGATATGAATTTGGCCTCTTCTTTTCCCCTGGAAGCCTCGAAAGTGATGAGCTTTTCGATATCAGTCCAGTCCATCTGCTTGTTCAACATATCTTGGACAAACTCTTTGCACCTCTCGACGAGCTCGGCGTGGTACATGATCGCATTCCCCTTCTTCTCGTTCGCTTCTTGCTGGGCCTGCAACAGCATTATCTGCTTGTCTCTTTCCGTCTTCGCAGTATTCAACCTTTTTTGGGCATGTTGCTTCTGTTGTTCTATGCGTAATGTGTACTTGGTGGACTCAATGGTGGAGAAAAATGTGTCAAGGGTTTTGTTGTAGCCCTTCACCGTGATGAATCTGAAGTCACCCTTCTCTTTGTGAGGTACAAACGGGTGAAATTCCTCATGCACGTACTCAAGAGAGTTTTCGTCTTCGGGGTTGAAAAGCGGATTCTTTTTCTCGGCAATCACGCACTCCAATGCGCCTGCGTTGGCCATTTCAAGAAGCTTCACATATCTGGTCTCTGTATCATTGAGAGCTTGAACCACTCGAGCCTGAAGGTCCTTGTCGGTTTCGAGGTCGAGGCAGGATTGCGAGGATTTGACGCCGTTGTCATGAAGCGTTTTGAGGATGAGATCGCTGGACAAATGACTTACGTTAACGAAAAGCAATTTATGAATAGAGAACACCTTCATTTTTTTCTTCTCTGACGTAGCGTCTTTGGCCAGCGACGCCACCTTGTCCTTATGCGCAGAGACCCAGGAGTTCAAGTCTTCAACAGAGTACGACCTAGGCTCGTAGACCAGTTCATTCTCAAATAAAGACCGGTCGAACACCTTGTAAGTCTCATTGACGGCATACTTGTCATTATCTGGCCCGAGATCATTTACAAGTCTTTGCAAGGACAAGATCTTCCGTTCATTATCCAACAACAAGATATTGCCTGCGCTGAAGAACTCTAGCACCAAATAGAACAAGCCGTCCGAGAATTCGAGCACCACGACACGGTCGTTCTCCACTTGTTTGATCTGCGAGAGACGTCTGGTCTTCAAGTGCTTTCTCAACTTGGCGACGAAATTGGATGGGGCGGGCGCAATTGGTCTTTCGAAGTCGGTGAGATGGAGCTTGTTGCCGCAATCAACGACTAGTGACTTCTTCGAGTCTGGCACTGCAAACTTGAGGACGTACTGCCTTGTGGAGTTGGCACCATTGTAGATGTTCAGCAACCTGTAATTCAAAAGTTCCTTCTGTAGCTCGCCAGTGAGGATTTTGAGATCCAACGCTGTAACTCTTTGCTTATATGTTAGCTGGAACCGGGGAATTTTGACTCAAAGACATACCTTCATTGGAACTGGTCGTAGTATGAAAAAGTACCTGTGTGCACGCTACGAGCAATCTGGAGTAGATCAAGCGGATAAAGATAGACCTGAGCCTATAACCAAAACGCACTTCAAGCACCAATTCAGATAAGATTTGTATTAGAAACAATGTCCTTCGATAAGCAGATAGCTCCTCTTGTGGAAGCGATCAAGAAGAACAAAAGAGTTACCTTCTTTTTGGGAGCAGGTGTCTCCACATCCTGCGGGATTCCAGACTTCAGAAGCCCCAAAACGGGCCTATACGCTAATCTTAAAAGACTCAATCTCCCGTATCCCGAAGCAGTCTTTGACATTGATTACTTCAGAGAAAATCCGAAGGCGTTCTACACTCTTGCTGAGGAGTTGTATCCAGGGAAGTTCCTTCCTTCTAAATTCCATTTCCTTTTGCGCTTGTTCTACGACAAGAAATTGTTACAACGAGTTTACACGCAAAATATAGATACGTTAGAGAGCCTTGCTGGTGTGGACGACGAGTATATTGTTGCAGCACATGGCTCATTCGTGGAGAACCACTGTATCGACTGTGGATCGCCCATGTCCACCGAAGACTTGAAGAAACACATGGCCAACAAAGGTGTTAACGATGGAATCCCAGTGTGTGCCGACTGCAAAGGCTACGTGAAGCCAGACATTGTTTTCTTCGGCGAGGGGTTGCCGGTTAGATTTTTCGAGCTTTGGGACGAAGACATCGACAACGTTGAAGTTGCTGTTGTCGCAGGAACGTCTCTCACAGTTTATCCGTTTGCGGGATTACATTCGGACGTGAAAAAGAACGCATTGAGAGTATTGATTAACAACGAGGTCGTGGGTGAGTTCAAGAGTAACAAACGCAAGAGTGACATTGTGTTGAAATCTGGTTGCGACGATATTGCAGAGATTTTGGCTGAGAAGCTTGGTTGGAAGAAAGAGCTTGACGCTTTGATTGAGAACGAATCAAAGAAATTCCGTTCTGCAAATGCTGCGGAAGAGGAAAATGCTGAAGACAGGGCTGAAGAGATCGCCAAAGCCATCAAGGCAGCAGAAGAACTGAAACCACCCGCGCAGCAAGATCTCAAGAAGGATGGAGCCGCTGATGAAGTAGCAGAAAAAGCGGCCTCAAGTAAAGAGGATGATTTGGAGGAACGCTTGGCCAAGTTGTCTGTCGAATAATCGTCATTGATTGATGCCTTGATATAATGCTATTTCTTACGGTACAAGCGGTAGAAGAACCGCATATTCTCAAGCTTGACCGGATACGAGATCTCGCGCTCGTTGACGCGGTACCAGCAACTTTCGCTCTGGTCAACAACGTCCCATGCACCATTTTCAGCGCCTGGCCTTCCCACTAGTATAGTGTCGATTAAGAACTGTACAGGGAACTGCTTCAGCCCAACGGTGATATTCGAGTAGGACCCTGCGCTCTCGGTGATCAATAGCAATGCTCCTTTCTTGCACTTGGCAGACATTAACTGGAGTAGACGAATGGTCTCAGTCCTCTTTTCGCAGAATAACTCGTTTGTGGTGAAGAGAAGCGTCACCAAATCCAACTGCGATAAGTGAAGGTCGTCGGCCGACTTCTCGAGTACGTCGCCATGCAAGAAAGACGAGGAGAGTTTCTCGGGGTCATAAAGCCACTTGGACTTCATGTACTTGGTGATGTTGTCCAAAATGGTGCTCCAGTCGGCAATGTCGATGACGTCCATTTGGAGCGAGGAAGGAGACCCACCGCATGATTGTTTCAAGGCACAGAATACCGAGCCCAAGCCAACGAGCTCAGAGGCTGCACCTCCCCCCACACACAAGACATGGGTGAATTTTTCTGGGTCCTCAAACAAGTTTCTGATGCCATCGCACGAAGCAAAGAGCGAAGCATAGGCCAATGCTCTAGCAGGCGACCATCTGGCAACATATGCAAATCTCTTGTCGTCGGAGTTGAATGCAGCAAGGTAGTCTCGGTTGAAGAGCTCGCCTTTGACAAGTTGTATCATGTTTTGGAGCTCATCGGAGCCTAATATGTACTTGAAGTTTTCTAGGAAAAGGTCAATCACCTTCAGCGGAGAAAGCGACGCCTCGTGATGAAAGGGAATGATATCGTTGGTGGATGCTTTGGCTGCATTCTTCTTGGGTCTGCCCATGATGAACTGTATTTTCCGAACAGTGGGATAAGGACAGCGAATTAGATTCGAACTGTATTCTAAATAAGCTTATTGAATCAGGACAAACGAGGAAGCGCAAACAATGTCTCAAGTGCTCTGTGCCCTAGGTCAGTGCAGACAGTAGGAGTGCAGGCAAGCACGCCGATGCCATCGCAGTATAAAAAGAGGCCGCGCCCCAAATTTTTCGAGCCATCTCACCACCAACCTGTGTTAGGGGGGAAGCCCAGTGGGACCAGAGTTAAACTTCGGTTGCTTTGGGACCGCTGTGGAAGAAGCCTTAGCAGATCGGCGCTCGTGAAGCAAGTTTCGCCTTCCGCAAGTTCGGTTCGGCCCATTTTATCTGTTGACGTGTTCTCCGTTGCTGGTCCCCGCGAGGGTTGAGCGGTAGCGGGTGACATCAGGGTATTATGGGGCGGGTCGGCTTTCGGACTGGGCTGCCTCGGCATTGAAACAGAGCTGCTCCGTCGACAGGTTGCAGAGTAAGCGGGCCGGTCTTGAGCTCACCTTGGCGTCGTGGCAACACGATGCCGGGGTTGAGCTCGGCCACTTTGCCCGTGGCAACATATTCCTGGACTCTGCGTAGGCCATTTGGCTGCTGATCGCTTGAGTAAAACCATGTTGCGCACATTCCCTCGTAGAAGTTTTGACTGACTGGTCGATTCCACTATGTCAATCGTCTGACGACGAACATCTCGGATTGCCTCGGCTCAATTGCTTTGTCTCGACTGTTCATCGTTGTCGGACACCTCATCTCACATCTCGTTCTGCGTACTCTTCTGAAACTGTTCGTTCACGCTGTTGAATTCGTCTGACCTCGTTCTACTTACTCTTCAGAATACTGTTCACTGTTGTCGAATACGTCAGGCCATGTTCTGCTTGACACTTTAAGATTTGATTTTAGGAGACGAACCTCTCACAGCCCGGAGAAGAGTCCTGCCGAATGATCTGCCATACCTGTAACAGTGGAGGAGTGACTTCCGTCGTCCCTAATATGACCTACTCTCGATGTGAGCATCGCCGTAACCAGAGTCTACTATTTTGTTCTTCAAACCCATTGGGAAAAATTACGAATTATTTTCGATTTTTCTTGCTTGCTCTTGCTGTCGCTGGTGATCGGACACAATGGCTGCGACTGGCAATCGTGATCTTACCTGCACAAGGAAACTATACTACAAGGCATGAACTCGTCCTCATCTCTACCGGACCAGAGCCAGGCCGATATGGGCCGTGCTTTATCTAGGGAATCTGTTCGGAATTCGAAAACGGGGCTCACCCAGTTGCCTTCTTTGCCCACCATAGAATCCCCCAGTGAAGAAGATGCTCCGCAAGAGCCGTATCTGCCCCAACAAACGTATGTGGAGTTCAACCTTAGCCACAATGGGGAGGTATCCAGCGACGACATCTTAAGAAAGTACAGTTCCGTGCCCAAAGTGGAAGAGCACGAAGAATTTGCGCCGCAATCGGCTCTCGTCGAGGTCCCCAAAGAAGAAGACTTCTTCAGTGCCAATGCTTCGGGATGGAAGTCCATGAAGAAGGTCACGGAGGAAAACCACTACGATGAAATGGGCAATCTCGAATTTGCTCAGGAGCGGATGTTCGACTTCACCAAGGAACGGGGCTACACTAAGATTGATACGGAAGAGCAACTTAACAAATATGCGGAGCTTGACAGCAAGACGGACTTTCTCTTTCAGGTGCACTCCACGCCAGAAGAGCCGCAAACCACAAGTACCGGAAGCGATGAAGAGTTCGACGCAGGCGACGACGTCATTGATTCCGATGAGGCTTTAGTGGGCACGCGTGGCATGCTCACGGAATCACAAAAATTTGCATATATTGGAATGGTGAAGTTGATCACGGTGCAGATGGCGACCGACTTGGCCACCCTCAACCAAAGAACAACCACAAAGGTGGCGAAAAAGCTCGGCACCAGCCAGAAGAACTTCGCCAACTGGACGTTGTACATAATGCTGAAACTCGTGGACCACTTGGAGATCACCAAGGAAGAGAAGAACATGATTGATAAGCTCAGCGTTCACGGCGTTGAAGTTGACGACCTTACTCAAAGCTTGCTCCTGGTGGGCATGAGCAAAATGGAACGAGTCACCAAAGGCTTTGACCTACGCTGGGTCCTAGTGTGTGACCTCTTCTTGTTGCTTTTAAGCGACGGCTACTATGACAGTAGGTCGAGAACGCTCTTGGTCTATTTTGCTACGCGTTTGGGGATCGAGAAATTGGAGGTCAGACAGTTTGAACGGCGGCTTGTCGAGAACTTGGAAATGGACACCAGCAACAAAACAATAGAGAACAAGGACGAAAAGATGCGCGACCGCCTGTTCATCGAGAAGCACATTCAAAAGAACAAAAAGAAGCGGCTTGCCTACATCGGCTTGGCGACGTTGGGAGGTTCTTTGGCCATTGGACTTTCTGCAGGTCTTTTGGCGCCTGTCATTGGTGCCGGGTTGGCTGCTGGACTTACCACTGTGGGTATATCCGGAACAGGTGGATTTTTAGCGGGTGTTGGAGGCAGTGTCGCCATCACAACAGGCGGTGTGGCCATCGGCGCAAAAGTGGGCAATAAGGCGGGGGCCAGAAGAAGCGGAGACGTGCAGACGTTCGAGATGAAACCACTCCATAATAACAAGCGGTCAAACTTGATCATCACCGTGTCGGGATGGATGAACGGTGAGATGGATGACGTTCGACTTCCGTTCTCAACAGTGGACCCAGTCATGGGAGACATGTTCTCGCTTCTTTGGGAGCCTGAGATGTTGAAGTCTATGGGACAGACCATAGGAATCCTCGCGTCCGAAGCATTGAGTACTTCCATTCAGCAGATTCTCGGCGCGACTATCTTGACCGCGCTCATGTCTGCGATTCAGTTGCCCATGGCACTTTCGAAGCTCTCGTATTTGCTAGACAATCCGTGGAACGTTTCGCTCGACAGAGCGTGGAAAGCGGGCAAAATATTGGCCGATACGTTGGTCTCGGGAAACATGGGCGTTAGGCCCATCACGTTGGTTGGATTCTCGCTTGGCTCGAGGTTGATCTACTCGTGCTTGATTGAACTTGCAAACCGCGGCGGATACGGGTTGGTGGAGAACGTGATTCTTCTCGGCAACCCGATGACAGTGAAGCACGACCAAATCACGCTCGCAAGGTCGGTTGTGAGTGGGAAATTCATCAACGGATACATCAAGAACGACTGGATTTTGGGCTACTTGTTCAGAGCGACTGGAGGAGGACTTCTGACGGTTGCAGGTATCTCTCCAATCACAGATATCCCCGGGGTGGAGAACTTTGATTGTACTGAGTATGTGGAGGGCCACATGTCGTACAGAAAGGCCATTCCGAAGATTATGAAGGCGCTCGACTGGGAGATTCTCAGCGAGGAGTTTGCGGAGATTGAAGAGCCCGACATCGAACAAAGAGAGCGGCAGCGGCAGTTGATCAGCGAGTTCGACGAGGCTAGAGCGAAGATGGAGCAGGAAAAGAAGGAACAGGCCACGAGAGACAAAACGTGGAAAGACTGGTTCCGGCCCAAGTCGAAGAATTGGTGGGACGTCTACGACGAATCAAAACGCCAGGATGGCCAGGATGGCCAGAAAGAGGATGGTGCTTTCGAAGAGTACGACGTCGGTGAATACCAGACCACCGGCTCCGAGCGTCGCGAAGAACCCGAGGAGAAGGAGGCCATTTTCGACGTCGGTGCGCTCATGCAAGAGGTGAAGGGCATCGAAAAGGTCAGCGAGCAACCGCCAGAAAGATTAGAGAAGGTGCGAGCCGACGTGGACGCCTCGCCGCAGGTTCTTCATACAAATGAAGAGGAGGAGGAGGAGCAGCGTGCGACCGTGATGGAAAGTTTAGGTACCAAATTGACCAACGTCCTTAAATAAACGCGCTCGCTACAACACCCTACAGCAATGATTCACTGTGCTTGCAATGACTCACTGGAGCTTGTATGTTGATGGTGTGCTCGGCTGTACGCAGAAAAGCCTATGCCTGCGTAAGTGTGCGCACTATGACTGAATTTTTCTCATAATTTTCTACAACCAACACCACCATGCCTACCATCCCCGTGGACAAAGCTGACCTCTACGCTCTCTTGGGTAGAGAGTACACCAAGGAGGAGTTCGATGTGTTGTGCTTCGACTTTGGCATTGAGTTGGACGAGGACAACACCGATACGTGCCCGCCGGGCGAGAGACCGCAGTTGAAGATCGAAATTCCCGCCAACAGATACGACATGTTGTGCATTGAGGGTATTGCGCAGGCGTTGAACGAGTTCTTGGGCCGCAAGAAGGCCGCCAACTTCACGTTGAACCCCGCAAAACCGGTTATGAAGATGACCATCGACAAGCTGACGGAGCAGATTAGACCCTACGCGGCCGCCGCCATCTTGAGAGGCGTGACGTTTGACGAGAGACGCTACGCGTCGTTCATTGCTTTGCAGGACAAATTACACAGCAACTTGTGCCGCAACAGAACGTTGGTGGCCATCGGCACGCACGACTTGGACACGTTAACCCCGCCCTTCACGTACGAGGCGTTGGCGCCCAAGGACATCAAGTTTGCGCCGTTGAACCAGACCAAGGAGATGGACGGCGCGCAGTTGATGGAGTTCTACGAGAAAGACGGCAACTTGGGTAAGTACCTCCACATCATCAAGGACTCGCCCGTGTACCCCGTGATCTACGACTCCAAGAGAACGGTGTGCTCGTTGCCGCCCATCATCAACTCCAACCACTCCAAGATCTCGTTGAACACCACCAACGTGTTCATCGAGGTGACGGGCACGGATCGCACCAAGACGGAGGTGGTGATCAACCAGATGGTGGCCATGTTCTCCGTGTACTGCGAGACGCCGTTTGAGATCGAGCCCGTGGAGATTGTGTCTGAGCACAACGGGCAGAGCAGAGTGGCGCCCAACGTGCAGCCCAGAAAGACCGAGGCGGACATCGACTACATCAACTCGTGCTTGGGGTTGCAGTACTCGGGCGAGGAGATTGCCAAGTTGTTGAAGAAGATGTCGTTGGTGGCCACGCCCAACGGCAAGCTTCTCGACGTGGAGGTGCCCATCACGCGCCCGGACATCTTGCACCAGTGCGACATCATGGAGGACGCTGCCATTGGGTACGGCTTCAACAACTTGGAGAAGACCAAGCCCAAGGGCGAGTCGCTCGTTGCTGCGCCGTTGCCTGTGAACAAGGTGGGCGACATTCTCCGCATTGCGTCCGCGCAGGCGGGCTACTTGGAGGTGTTGCCGTTGACGTTGTGCTCGCACGCGGAGAACTTCGAGTACTTGAGACAGGTGGACGACAACACGCGCGCGGTGAAGTTGGCGAACCCCAAGTCGGCCGAGTACGAGGTTGTGCGCACCACGTTGTTGCCCGGCATCCTCAAGACCATCCGGCTGAACCAGGACCGGCCGTTGCCCTACCGTGTGTTTGAGTGCGGGGACATTGTGTTGAAGAACCCCGAGTTGGAGAGAGGCGCGTTCAACCAGAGAAACTGGGCGGCCATCTACGCGGGCAAGACGTCGGGCTTCGAGTTGGTGCAGGGCTTGTTGGGCAAGGTGATGCAGACGTTGAGAACGCCCTGGCTCGAGGACCCCGAGAAGGACGGCAGAAGAGGCTACTGGATCAAGGAGGACAAGGACAACGCCACCTTCTTCCCTGGCAGAGGCGCCAAGGTGTACTTCAGACGTGCGCAGGGCGAGGAGCCCCAGCACATTGGTGCCATCGGCGTGTTGCACCCTGAGGTGTTGGCGAAGTTCCACATTCCTTTCGCGGCGTCCTCGGTGGAGATCAACGCGGAGGTGTTCTTGTAATGGATGTAAGATATAGAATGGCATAAGCCGACGGAACTACCCCCTAAAAAGCAGCCAGGCAGCCAGGCAGCCAGGCATGTCAGGCAGAAATGTGCCAGACATGTGCCAGACACAAGTAGTTGCTACAATAATGTGGGTGCCAGGGATGCCAGGCAGAGTTACGGCACAGAAGTAGTTGCTACAATGTGGATGGCAAGTGAAGGAGGAGAGTGGCAGAGAGGCAGAAGAGGTGGCATTGTGAGTGGGCAGAGTGTGTAGGAGGCTCAGGGTGGCACTGCGATCGGGATCTGGTCCATACAGGCCCGATACCGGCCACGGCGGGAGGATTGTGATCTGCTCCGGCCCGTGACGCGGCCAGACTCTTCCGTTGCCAGCGACTACGCTCTGGCCCGCGTAGCACACTCGGGGCCGCTCGTGGGGGCCTCCTATTGACGGCCTGTATGCAAGATATTCTGGTGCCGTCACGTCCGGAATCTGGAGCGAAACGCCTACTACACTACCCCGTACTAGCAATGAGCGCCAAAGCCCCCTCCAGATCGTACGACATGATCATGAAGTTGCTCCTCGTGGGCGACTCCGGCGTCGGCAAGTCGTGTTTGTTGTTGCGCTTTGTCGAGGACAAGTTCAACCCGTCGTTCATCACCACCATCGGCATCGACTTCAAGATCAGAACCATCGAGAGCAAAGGCAAGAAGGTCAAGTTGCAGGTGTGGGACACCGCGGGGCAGGAGCGCTTCCGCACCATCACCACCGCGTACTACCGCGGCGCCATGGGCATTGTGTTGATTTACGACGTGACCGACGCCAGGACGTTTGAGAACGTGGAGAACTGGTTCGAGACCGTCACCCAGCACGCCAACGAGGACGCGCAGATCTTCTTGGTGGGCAACAAGTGCGACGACGAGGAGAACAGGCAGGTATCGCGCGAGCAGGGCCAGCAGTTGGCCACCCGGTTGGGGCTCTCCTTCTTGGAGGCGTCGGCCAAGACCAACGAGAACGTGGACGCCATCTTCTACGAGTTGGCGGCGTTCATCCAGGACAAGCAGGTGGACGTGGAGCCCCAGCAGGCCGCGGGCATCGACGTGTCGAACACCGCGGCGGGCCTCAAGAGCAACTGCTGTTAATACGAATAATATGTTTGGGTCACTACACACCTCTACCAGAGCCTACCTCTATACATGTCTAGACATGTAGATGGACGTGTCTAGGCACCTACATCTAGATGTACTGTCTAGGCACTTACTGTGGATGTACATGTCTAGACGCGTACCTCGACGGACATGTCTAGATCCTTACGTCTAGATGGACTCTAGACACTTCCTCTAGAACTCACATCTAGCCACCTAATTGTAGATGCTCTGCACCTCTGGCCACTGCTCTAACTTCCTGATACTGTTCTGCGCCTCCACGCACATCTGGATGCACGGCACCTCTAGACACCTCTAGACATCTCTAGACATCCCTAAACACCACTAGACACCTCTAGACAGACTTCGGCAGTCTACTCTAGCTTTCGGCTATGCTCGATTCAGTGCGCTCGACTGCTGAAGCCAGTAGACCGGAGCTCGAGTGCTATGTCCGACTTCCTGCTGCGCAGACTATATTCTCCAGCCGACCATGCAGCATGACCCACCACCGAGAGTCTAGAGGCAAGAGTTCACCAGTAGACAAGTGCAGAGTATAGATAAGTGGAGAATATAGACAAGCGCAGACTAAGTGGACAAGTGGGACAGTGGAGTCCAAGTAATGTATTGAGCTGCCGTCTAGACCTGAAGCACATCTTGACACTAGATCGACTAATCAAATACACTATTACTACTAGATCACTAATCAAATACACTATTCCTGCTACCCACCAGGCCTTGGATGCCCTGTAGTTCTTTGGCTCATCTTCCCTATGGGTCTGGGTCTGGTCTAATGTGAATTATTATACATGATGCTAAACCTTCTTGCCGAAGTACACCCACTGGTCCTCCAAAGGCTTCTCCTCCAACTCCTCCCACACCTTCAACTTGGCCAACTCCTTGGCCAACGTCAACTCGTCGTTGGCCTGGATGACAATCTCCTCGATCAAGCCGCCGCCAATCTGGTTCTCAATCACCTCCGTGATCTCGTTGTCCTCGACGATCTTCAATCTGTTCTTGGTCATCTGCTCCACGGACTGTCTGTACACCGAGTCGGCGGGGAAGTCGTTCAGCAACACCTTCAACGTGTAGTTGTAGAGCGACACCAACGCGGGTCTGGGGTTGGGGTGCTGGTACAAGCCGGCGATACCGGTGGGGTAGCCGGAGGCGGCTCTCACGAGCACTTCTTCCGCTTGCTTCAACACTCTCGTGAATCTCATGGTGAGGTCTGTGCGTATTGGAAATTCTTGGGATGTGGTTGGTGGGGATGCACGGGTGTGCACCCGAGCCCAGGGCGAATACGCTACGCTTGACATGTCTATACTTGACAGTACTATACTGACATGTACTACTGACATGTACTATCTATTGACATGTACATAATGTTGACATACACCATCAGATAACGTATGGATCTGCCACTAACTAGTTGTAGGCGACTCTTCTGCGGGAATCAGCCAGATAAGTAGTGAGCAAATGCGATAAGTGAATGTGAGAATGCGAGAATGAATGGAGAGTGAAGATGAAGCGAGAAAGCGAGAAAGATAGAAAGTAACTCAGGATGTAGTAGTATTCACATTTTATGTACGGAGCTGCCCTGAGCAACCGGCAGCTGTCATATCTCCATAGTCTGACATCGTGTGACATCGTCATCTATGCGAGTCCAGAGTGTCTAGAGGTGTCCAGAGGTCTAGAAGTCGCCGCCGCCAAAGTCGCCGCCGCCGTCGCCGCCAAAATCTCCGCCGCCGCCGTCCTGGTACCCGTCGTGGTACGCGTCCATCTGCGAGTCGTTGATGGCGTCACTGATCAACATGCCGCCAAGCAACCCCGCACCGGCACCCATGGCCATGCCACCGGCGCCGCCAAATCGACTCAGCTTCTGCTGGTACTGCTGCTGCTGCCCGTAGCCGCCGTATCCTTGCGGTGGGTATCCGCCGTACCCTTGGGGAGGGTATCCGCCGTAGCCCTGGGGAGGATATCCCCCATAGCCTTGCTGAGGGTAGCCGCCGTACCCTTGCTGGGGGTACCCACGCTGGGGCCCGCCGAAGCCGGCGCCCTGCCCGGCCTGCTGATAGCCCTGCTGGCCGTAGCCTTGCTGAGCATAGCCTTGCTGGGCCGGGGCCAGGCCCAGGCCGCGGTCGCCGGCGGTCTTGCTGCCTGCGTTGCTGGCGGCGCTGCTGTTGTTGCCGCCGGGCGAGTACGCGGGCGGGTGCACGTCGTCGGCGGTGAACTTGGTGCCCTCGGGCGCCTCCCACTGGGACTGTTTGGTGGCCAAATTGACGTAGAACCAGGTGTTGTACTTGTCGTCGAAGCGTGCGGTCCAGCCGTCAGGCACGGTGGGTGCGTTCTTCGTATCGCTCATTGCCAAGTGAAAAGAACCAATTGACTCGGAAAGACCTGGATCGGAAAAGTGAGAGAATTGGTTGACCTGTGTGGCGCAGAAGCAAAGATCCGTGCCAAGACCGTAGTGACCGGGCCGCGACCATGACCTGGTGCACGGGTCTCCTCCCCTATTGCCAGCCGGGCCGTCCACCCACCCAGGACAGCGAGGCAACCCACCCAGACCAAGTGAGGCGTCCGGCTCTACCGACGCACATCTGCACCCCCAGTATTCGCCCCTTCAGCACGCCCATGAACCGCCATGCGCTGAAGCTGGATGTAAAATCCTGCATACAGGGCGATTGCGGTGGGTGCAAAAAGTGTGCCGCTAATCGCAAACACAATCGCACTCAATCGCACATCGCACATCGCACCAATCTCAATCGTAATCTGGTACGTCAAACTGGTACGTGAATCTGTGAATCTGTGTATGCGCCTCTTTCTTCTCGCCGCCTGCTCGGCTCTCACGCTCTACTGGGCCACGCCCCACCGCCTGCACTTCAGCAGGTTCGTGGCGTGCACCGACTCTCAGCCCGCCAGAGCCTGCCTAGCCGCCCACTCGCCCCAGGTGTTGCGCGAGTGGAAACACGCCGCCAGCCCCACCGCGTACAAGGTGGCGCTGGCGTGCATGGCGCAGCTCCACCGGCTGCCGCTCCCCGACGCCGACACGTTGCTCGGCGTCCAGCGGTGCCTCCACCTCGGCGAGTTGGTCGACTCCGGGCGCACGCTGCCGTGGTTGGTGGCCGGCGCGGTGTTCCAGATTCTCCTCTGCGTGCAAGTGGTGGCGGCCGCGTGGTGGGCCCGGCTCGAGCAGCAGGAGTCCCGTCGGGCGCTCGAGCGGCTCCTTAAGCGTATAGACACGGAGACCAGCGCTACGAAGACCAGCGCTACGGAGACCAGCGCTACGGGAAAGCGGAAGCGGGTATCGCCGAGGCGCGCCAGCGAATGCTTCAGCCGTGGCTCGGTCCCTGGCACGGCCGACGTGCCGAAGCAGGACCCCGTCGCCCCTGCATGCCCGCCCGATCGTTCCCTCGGGCAGGCGCCCAACATCAAGGGCCGCAAGCCCAAGAAGCACCGGCGCATTTTCCTGCCCAGGCGGGGATGGCTCAGCGTGCGCCACATTGACGTATTGGCCCTGTGATTCTGGCACCCAGCCGTTGTTCTGGCTAGCGATGCCCCGCTCTATAGTGATCCGCACAGGATCCTTTAGCACCCGCAGCACTAGCATTGTGCTGGAGTATGATCGCTTCTCTGCATGCACGCAAGCGGCCCTGGTCTCCCCCGCCATGGCGTCACAGGCCGGCCCTGCACACACCCATCGCTATCTACGTCCAGGGTGCCGCTGCTCCCCGTCGCTCTACACGTGTGCGGTGCCGTGGCACCGCCCTGCGCTGTCGAAACGAGAGGCGTAGCGGGGGGAGGTGGCAGTCCCCGCTTTAGTCTTGGGCCAGCGCTCAAAAATATTGATGTTCTGCATACACGCGGGCGCATTTCACATGGATTTCTGGCAAAAGTCAGAGGCTAGGTCACCGGGGCACCACCAACACGAATTTGCTTAAAAGTTCACCAACCACGCGCAGTCACGCCCACTATGGCCTCCAAGCAAGTCAAGCGGAAGTTTTCCGACTCGTTCGCGGCCGATCCGCCCAAGTACTCCGAGGTGGCCCTGCCGCTATCCGATGCCAACGACGACGACTTGGTGCTGGCGGCTGAGGCGTTGACCAAGCTCACACACTCGGTCTCGCCGCCGCCCACGCACGACGTGTCCACCAACGCATCCACATTGGGCTCGCCGGTGTCGTCCACGTCGCTCCAGGACATGGACGAGCAGGTGCACCCCATCGTGCTGGGGGTCAACGCCGTCACCAAGCACCCGATCGTCACCAACGCCGTGCGCTACTACGAGACGTCCAAGCGCAACTACGCCACGTTCAACTACGCCGCGGGCATCGTGGAGAAGGCTGCGATCCCGGTGTTCAGCAAGATCGAGGTCAACTTGAACAACATCCACCAGGCGCGGCTCAAGAAGCGCCGCTACGGGCCTACAGAGAAGGTGGAGGTGAAGCGCCGCCTCAAGTTCTGCTTGCACATCTTGAAGCTCGCCAACGACAACATAAGCGCCAAGGTGCTGGACCTCCAGCGGCGCATCCAGGAGAAGGAGACCCAGCCGGGCGAAATCACCCCCGTCAACGACGACGTGCCCCTCAAGGACGAGATGAGCGAGGCGCTGAGCGAGTTGACGGCCGTGTCGAGCACCGTGCCCGTGCAGGCGCAAGAGACACGCACGGAGATCATCGCTACCGTGAAGAAGATCATCCACGTGATCTCCAACTTCCGGCCCAGCGCGTTGAACGCCGAGGACCCGGAGGAGGTGGGCCGCCCCGACGACGAGACCAAGTTGAAGGGCACCATCCGCGAGATCATCTTGAACCTACCCAACCAGTTCCAGCAGAGCGGCGCGTTGTGCTCGCAGACGCAGCTGACCACCAGCGATCGCGTCATC
Source organism: Helenozyma rhizophorensis (assembly GCA_030573355.1). Lineage (NCBI taxonomy): Eukaryota > Fungi > Ascomycota > Pichiomycetes > Serinales > Metschnikowiaceae > Helenozyma > Helenozyma rhizophorensis. The sequence continues at coordinate 24,576 of JAJMDD010000011.1, forward strand.
ATGTTCGCGCGGGAGTCGTTAGACATGATTGGCCGCTTAACGTCGGTGTTCAACGAGCAGTTGGAGAAGGCGGAGACTTGGGTCGGAGGCGAAACAGAGAGCGAGGTGCAGGTGCACAGTTGAATGTAATATATTTTAGGTTTTACACAATGTAGAGCGGTCCCGTTTCAGACTGCCGATTTCACCTTGCTTTTGTACCCGTTGGGCCCCAACTGCCGTCACTTGCTGTTTCACGTGCGGCCTGCCTAGTGCCCCCTCAGGCGCACCCCTTTAGGCGCACCCCCCCTCAGGCCAAGTACGGCGAGGCGCCCCCATCGGAATCTCCTAAACTTCACTTACGCCTAAAGGATCGCCCCCCCTTAACGTGACGAGCCCAACCGAAGCGCTTAGCACCACAGGCAGATGCTAGCAATTACTGCGTTGAGTAGGCACATCTCACACTTGCCGCATCGAGTAAAAGTGGGTGCAAATTCCGGCACATGGACAGGGCACTATTACCGCATTCGGTATCGTAAGTGATAACCCAAAGCGATTACTTCCTGGAGTTCCTGGATTGGCAATAACCTTCGAATATGCCTCGAAGCGGCAGGAGCACTTTATCCAAGTCCAGTAAGTTGGGGTGACAGAGAACTTATATATATAAAACCTTCTCTTTCCGGCGCAATCAAAACACTTCTGCCAGAAAGTATTCAACCACACTTGTCAGTATTCACAAACCACAATGTCAGCGTTACAGTTGAGTAACTCCGACCTCGTGAAGGTCAGAAGTTCGTGGGCCGACATCATGGCCTTGAACCACTACCGCGACGAAGATGTCGTCAATAAGATGTTCCACAACTTGGTATCGTCCAACCGCGAGATGAAGGCGGTGTTCAGGGACCCAGCCACGTACGGCGAGCAGAAAGAGTTGTTTGCCGAGCTTCTCAAGTTCACCATGATGTACTTGCACAACGAGGAGGTGCTTGCTGAGTGCATGGATGAGTTCATCAAGGAGAACCCTAGTCTTATCAAAGTTGGCGTCAACTACTTGGAGCCCATGGGAGGCGTCATGATCCACACCATGCGCACCATTTTGGGCCGCGACAAGTTCCACGCGGGCTTGGAAACCTTGTGGATCAAGGTGTACATTTACATCGCCAATTGCATCTTGCAGTTGGAGGAGAGTGACGTGGACCTGGTGATGAGCGCACAGAAGGAGGCTACTCCTGAGGAGGAGCCCGTGAAGCCATTGAACTTTGCGTCGCCTGCTCCTTCCTTCAAGAAGGCTGCCCCTGAAGGCGAGAACACCATCAACATCGACTTGGGTGGAAACGCCAAGTACAAGGGCTTCCGCCGCCTGATTGCCGAGAACAACACCACCAAGGTGAGTGTGCGTGTGCCTGCCACGTTTGTGTCGGCCAAGACGCCGCTTCCCAGCCCAAGCCAGTCGTTCAGAGCTTCTCCTTCGATCTCGAGCGACTGCGGACTGGAGGTTTCCTTCGACCCCAGACCTCTCCGCCGCAGCACCCTTTCTGAAGAGCCCGTGATCACTCCCCGCTCTTCTAGAAGAGGCCTGATTTCCGACGATGACTACAAGGTTCGTGACAAGAACCAGCCCGTCTACGACCCTCGCCGCAAGACCATGCACCGCCGTACTCCTTCGGACTTGAGTGTCAACATGGAGTACCCCGACCGCCGTGTGTCTGGCTCATCGTGTGACAGCCCAGTGAGTGAGGTTGAGGACACGCTCAAGTTGGAGGACGACATGGACTTCACCCAGCCCAAGCAGCGTCCCCAGGTGTTTGACTACAACTCTTTCGGCATCAAGGGCCTCGACCCTATTGTCGAGAGCGAGAACGACGACAGAAGCGAATACCTGTGCGACAACGGGCTGTCCAACTACGCAGCCACCGTCGAGAAGCTTTCGGAGGACGAGAACCTGCTGCGCACGTCGTCGTTGTCGTTGCACAATCTGGACTACAAGTCGTCCATCTCGCTGCAGCACCTGCCCACGTTGGACAAGGCCGTGCGTGGCCACAGTGACGTGACGTTAATTTCCCCCTTGCCTGCGTTGGCCAACCCCTACTCGAGCAAGTCGTACGCATGCTCGGTGCCTTCTCTCAGCTCGCGCAGCCTGGGCCAGAGAGCCTCTTTGGGCTTCATGCGCAGCTCATTCATCTTGAAGAAGGAGATGAGCGAGATTGGCTACAACCACCCCGAAAACGTGGAGATTCCTCCCCGTGCCGACGTTCCTTCCTCGCGCAGCGTGATGTCGTTGCCCACGCATCACAAGAACCAGTTCAGCCAGGTGTTTGAGCCGGTGACGCTCAACCCCAAGACCTCGCATGGATCGGTTCTGCGCCTGAAGTCCACTTCTACGAGATTGAGTCAACCCGCGTCCCGTGAGTTGAAGGTCAAGTCTAAGGAGCCCGAGAAGAAGGAGAAGGAGCGCAAGGGTTTCCGCAAGATGCTCGGGTCGATCTTCGGATCCAGTCCCAGCCCTCCACCACAGAAGCCTGTTACACCACAGAAAGCTGTGGCCCCACAGAAGCCTGCTTCGCAGCACAACAAGAAGTTGCCCCAGAAGCCTTCAAACCTGTTGACGCAGAAGCCTTCAAACCTGTCGACGCGGATGTCGAGTGCATCTGTGAGAAGCACAAAGATTTCGATGGCTGACTCGTACTCCTCATACAGAATGTCCTCGTTGGACATTCGCTCCAAGGAGCCCTCCAGATACGAGGCGTCGGTGTACCTGAAGCCACTCGATGCTACGTCTCTGAACAGGTCTGACGGAGCGCTGCAATTCTTCGCGCCCCACCAGAACTTGAAGCACAACACTGGTACCCCACCCAAGAAGGTGAACAAGTACCTCGTGAAGAAGGTTCCTCACCGGACCATTTATATCAAGGACTTGGTCCGCTAGCTCAAGTTTCGGAACGCTTGGGCCCGGAAGCGTAATGATTGTGCGTGGCACATCGACAGCTTCCGGATGGGCTGGTCTTATATCCCTAAGCTCCCGATATGTAAAGTAGCAATATATGCATAAGTACCCATCATAAGTATCTACCCATGAAAGTTCAATATGCGAAGTGTTGCATGAGGAATCTACATTCAATTTGTAAATTCCAAAGTGTAGATTCCAAACTCGACATGAAGTGCAATACGCATTGGGAAAGCCAAGCCGAAGAAAAATGCAAAACACATTGAATAATGCCAAGCTCCAAATAAAGTGCAATACATTGAAGAATCAAGCACGAGGGAAAGGCAAAATGCATCAACTTACAACTCTCCCATGGAAATGGTGAAGTCTTGCGTGTTGGCAGAATGAGAGTAGGAGCGGAACGAACTGCAGTACGAGTGAATTATGAGTCGTATGGAGAGTGGTGAAGCGATCTATGTCCTTCCAAGTGTATTAGAGGTGACTTTCTAGTACTGTAATTGCACCTTTGGATCAACATCTCGAGTTACTGGCGGTGTCGGTCGACCCAAGATTCGGCGTTGCCGGCTTAAAGTTGGAGTGATGGGGCGTGGTTAGACGCACGACGAGGTGGTGGCGCCGTAGACGGACGCCGAGCTCTTGCTGGTGAACTCCGGCTGGATGGTCACGCTGTTGATGCCGTAGCGGTGGAGCACCTCGCGCACCTCGGCCACGGTCTCGATGAACGCGCTCTTGTTGATGACGCCGTCGTCCTCAACGTCCTTGACGGCCAGGGCGTCGCACGTCAACTCGATGTGGAGCGACGCAATCAAAACGTCCTCGTTCAAGTTCCACACGTGGAAGTCGTGGATCGAGCGGATGGAGGGGAGAAGCGTGATCTCCTCCACAATGCGGTTCGGGTCCACGTCCGAAGGCGTCGCCTGCAACAAAATCTTGCACGATTTGCGGCAGAGCGGCAACGCAGACGAGAAGATGATCATGGTGATCACGAGCGACACCACCGGGTCGCTGTAGAAGCGCCACGAGTAGTCCGTCTTCCAGATGAAGAGTGCCGTCGCAATCACACCCACGTTGCCCAACGCATCGCCGAGAACGTGCAAGAACACGCCCTCCATGTTCATCAGCTTGGCCTTCTTGCGGGTCTCCTTGGCCACCAAGTTGGTGCGCTCGTCGTAGCGCTCCACCACCACGTCGGGCATGTACGACGAGAGGCTCGTGCGGGACTCGTTGCTGGCGGAGTACGTGCTGTTGGCCTGTTCGGGCTCGTCGTGCGAGTGAGAGTGGCCCCCACCGCCGTGCGAGTGGGAGTGGCCGTGCTCGTGGAACAAAACGAGGCCCACGGCGTTGCTGAGCAAGCCGAGCACGCCCACCACCAAGATGAGCTTGGGCTGCGACACCTCCTGGGGGTCCACGAACCGCTGGAGCGCCTCCACCACGATGGTGAAGCAGAGCGCCAACAAGAACACCGCATTCACCAACGCGCCGATGATCTCGGCACGCTGCCACCCGTAGGTGTACTTGCCGTCTGCGGGCTTGGACTTTTTGACTCGCACGGCCCAGAGGGCAATGACGAGCGAGATGATGTCGTTCAACATGTGGAACGAGTCGGCAATCAACGCGAGCGAGTGCACGGTGTAGCCCACGATGGCCTCCAAGAGGAAGAACACGGTGTCGATCGCCAAAAGCGAGATGATGCGGATCTCTTTCCCGTTCATGGTAGCGTTGGGTTGATCTTCGTAGGCGAAGTTAAGATGCCTCGGACTGCCGCTTTGCGCTTTGAACTATACAGGGCTGCCATCACAAAAAATATAACAATGCGCTCGCGCTACGAGGTTGCCCGTCAGATTATGTCAAAAGCTCAGCCGCGTGCATGGCGGGGAGTGCTTATCTTCTCTTGTCCAGTATGCATAGAGCTATGATTTTCTTGTCACTCTGCTGTGAACAGTGTGAACAGTAGGCCTTTCGTATGCTACCCTGATTGCGGCTTGACAGTTTGGTACACTCCACACTTCGGCTTTACACGTTTGGTGCACTCCACACTGGTCTTCACCGTTATGTACACGCTACGATGGACCTCTACTATGGACCTCTTCCATTGTAACAATGGGCTAACCGTTACACTCTATGTGGTGGGCCCAGTTGAGATGCTCCACTGCGTGAACAGTAGGCATTGCACTGAGAACTCTACTGTGGGAGTCGTATGCTTACAAGGTTGCAACACCATACTGCGGTAACCACTATGCTTTGCAATGATTGGTACACTGCTTTGCAGCATCACGGTAGGCCTCACAAGGTCAGTACTCTTCCGTGGTACACTCTACTGAGAAAACTAGTAGGCTTACACGTTACTGCGGAACCGTTGGTGCACTCTATTGTACCTTTGGTACACTCGACATTAATACGGTCTGGCACATTCTCGGAGTGGCATGCTTATGCGTGTGGTACATTCTGTAATAGTAGGATTTGTACGATCAGGACACTGTACTCTGTAAACTATGCTTTTCGTTCACTCTACTCTGGTAACCTGTTCTGCATTGCATATTTGAACAATCTACCGTGGTCAACTAGTGCACTTTGCACCGTTCGGGACACTGTAATGTGGTACCGTATAGTACATTCTACTGGGAAAAAGCGATCGTTTACAGTTTGGTACAGTTTCTGTGGAGAGCAAGCAGGCTGTACACGGTTGGTACACCTAGTGTGGAGAACTGGTAGATTACACTATTGGTTCACTCTATTGAACTAGCGAGTTTTGTACCGGTTGGTACACTCTACGTTGATAATCTGTAGACTTGACGGTCGGAAGACTCTAGTTTCGTAAGCTATTAAATTTTTCGTTTGGTACTAATGCGCTAAACAGTTGGCTCTACGCTTGTACATTCTGCTGTAGTGAACCAGTGCTTGCACTGTCGCTCTACTAAACAGTAGGCGCACACCTTCGGCTCACTCTACTCTGGTGAACAATTCGGTGTTAGACACTTTAGTCGTTTGGTAGCTCATGGCAAACTATACTGTACTCGTTTGGAACAATCTACTGTGGTGAGGTCTGCACCTCTGGAACTGCGCTGAACAGTCCTTTACACCGTTCTAGAGGGTTGAGTTCTACATTGTCCAACACGCTGACTCTGTATTCATACCCGAGAAGCTAAAAAAAAAAAGAAGAAGTGAAGGTATGCTACTTGGAAGAACCCATCAAGTCGTTGAAGGAGATCTTCTGCCCCGGGTTATGCTGTGGGTAGGGCTGCGGCGCAAATTGCGGCTGGGGCGGGTAGTGGTAGTTGATGTAGCCCTGTCTGGCGAAGTACTCAAAACCTGGAGGACTTGCGCCGGGCGCGAATGTGACCGGATGGCGGGGTGGCCCCATGGGCGGCACGCCCTGGTACATTACGGCGGGATTGAAGTGGATGTTGGGTGCGTAGTTTTGCTGCGGAACAGCCATGTTGGGCTGCAAGGGCGACGCCTGGGGAGGCGACTTCACGAACGAGGCAGGGGAGTAGTTGGGCGAGGGCTGCGGCGCGGCCGCAGCAGGAATAGGCTTGGGCGATGCAGCAGCAAACGACGGTTTGGGCAAGGCGACTGCCTCGGGGGAAGAGTGGAACGACGACCCAGCGTAGCAGTCCTTCTTCACATCCTTTGGCTTGGCCTCCTTCTTGGAGTCCTTCACCTTCAAGTCCCTCACCTTTATGTCCTTCACCTTCATTTCCTTCACCTTCACATCCTTCTCCTTCTTGGGCTCCTTCTTGGGCTTCCGGCCCTTCTTCTTGGATTCGCCGCCGAAATCGGGCTTCTCGCCGTTGGGAAGCCTCTGGGGCAGTTTGTGAGAGTCGCCAAAGTCGGGCTTGTCTCCGTTGGGTAACAGAAGCTTGGCCTCGCGTAAGGGTCTGTGCTTGTTGGTCTTCTCACTGGGGCCGCTGGTGGGCCGCACTTGAAGCGGAACTTCATGTGCCATCATATTGTTGAAAATCGTTCTTGTAGTCTCAGTAGTTGTTGTGGATCAAGAAAAACGGTCTTAGACATGTAAGAGAGTCCTGACTATGTGTAACAAGAAGAAGATGTAGCCACTCGATGCGAAGGAGTATGACCGACATAAAACACCGGGCGTGCGCGCACCACCCACCACAAAAGCAAGCCCCACTACGTCATGGGCTCTCTTGGTATATATTGAAGCGCCAGCTCCGGCGTACTCTACCCAGACTGGCCCGACTGGCCCAGCGCCTGCAAGCTTCTAGCGGCTGGCCGGCGTCCCGATGATGGTGGTGCCATGCAGGACCAGATTGGCCATGACTCTGAGCAGATCAATTTGCATCGTCCTTCACACAGGCCATCCTTCACACAGGCCACCGATAACGCCCGGTCCACCTATCTATCTCCATCAATACCCATCGCTACCCAACGCTACCCAACGCTACCCATCGCAATCGAGATATCTCAACAATGTGTCTTCAATAGGTGCAAATGCGTGCTCGCCATACCTCGTCACCTTCACTTCTTGGCCACCATTACTCTGACCTCCATTACTTCTGGCCGTAGACCATCTATGCATGCACTGAGCCGTAGTCAAATCAGTCAGCCAAGTAGGCGCTGGACGCGCCGATGGTGGCCATGCCGAGCAAACACCACACCATCACCTGGTTCGGGCGCCCGCTGAACGACACCGCCGAGCCGTACATCGACAACGCAATCACGGTGAGGAACCCCGCGGTGACGCCCATGGACACGCCAAACACGTGGTTGAGCGTGCCCACGTCGATGTCGTCCATGTTGTAGTAGCGCATGAACACGTACCCGACGCCCGCGCCCAATGGCTGCGAAAAGCCGCCGAGAAACGCCAGGATACTCACCGCCTTCACCTTGGGCCACCGCGTGTTCTCGAGCGAGTAGTACAACGGCAAGCACATCAGGAAGCCCTCGGTGTAGTTGTGGATGAGGAGACTGAAGAAGATGGACAAGCCAAGCTCCGGGTTGGTCTCGGACGTCACGTAGGTGATGAACCCCTCCGGGAGCTTGTGGAGCGTGATGGCCAAGATGGTCTGGATGCCAATGAGGAGAAGCCGCGACAACGGCGAGTTCACGTGGTGGTGGTGGTGCTCGTTGGTCAAGTGTTGCAGGTGGGTGTCCCGCAGCAGGTGCACGTCGACCGACAGCGACTCCTCGTGGTCGTCAGGCTTGGCGGACTCCGTTCTGAGCTGCGGCACCTCGCAGAAGTGGAGCTTGCCCGTGCGCTCGTACTGGCAGAGCTCGGCCGACGAGTAGCCCTTGCACTCGCCCAACAACGCTTCGTCCTGGGCCGGGCCGCCAGTAAGGTAGTGCACGAGCGACTTCTTGCGGACGAGGAGCGGCACCAGCTCGCCTGCTTCGGCCAGCGGCGCGTCGGCGTGAGAGTGGCTGTGGCCGTGCACGTGCTCGTCCTCTGGCTCCGCGTGCGCCTCGTGGTGGCTCAGCCCGTGTGAGTGGTGCCCATGCGAGTGGTGGTGCTCGTGGTCGGGTGCAAGGTCACTGTAAGGCACCAGCTCGAGCTTGTGCTCGCCGTCATGCGAGCAGTGCACGACGGACTCCGTGGTGAGCACGTGCAAGCCCACGTTGAAGAGCCCGCACACACAGACGCCGCCCATGAAGGCGAGCATCAACACCAAGTTGGCGTTGTTGTCCGTCTGCTCCAAGTAGGCCTTGGCCTCCGGAGGAAGGCGGTAGAGCGCGGTGAGCAACAAGCAGCCCGAGCTGAACGCGAGCGAGCCGTTCATGAAGCTGTAGTTCTCGCGCAAGTGGAACGGATGCCGCCGGGTGAGCCATCTGGGGAAGACAAGGTAGTAGGCGTCATCGAGGAAGATGATGAAGCAGCCGAGCACGCAGAGAAGCGACAGGAGCACGGTGAGGGTCCAGCCCTGAGAGAAGTCACAGGTCAACCCGAGCATGACGGAGTAGTTGTGGAATGGCGGGCGGTTTCATACACCGATGGAGGTAACCTCTATGGTTGTGAACGGCGTGCAGGAACGCGGTCTATATACTGTGTCCGTACGTACTTGCTAGTCGGCCTTGGGGCCCTCCCACTGGGGCAACTCGGTGTACTGGCTGTCGTTGCGGCGGGGCAAGCGCGTGCGCTTGCGCTTGGCGAACTTGACCTTTTTCAAGAACGTCAAGTCGTGGCCCCGCGCGTTGTAGCGCACGAAAAAGTACATTCCGACCGCCGCGAGAAGCACGCAGGTGGGCATGGTCATGATGATCACGTACTTCTCGTAGTCGAGGCCCTCCTCGATCTCGTAGTTGTCGCCGTAGAGCGCCTTCATGCGCTGTCTCTCCTCCTGCGCGGTGATGTCCTCCTGGTGGCCCTTGGACACCTTGGCGCGGCGCGCCACCTCCACCACCACGTAGTTGTCCATGTGGGCAAAGTCCGCGTCATCCACGGAGTCCGGCTGGAGCGAAATCAACACCTTGCGCGAGAAGTCCGCGTCGTCAAACCACTCCTCGTCGATGTCCAACGCGAGCATGCCCGCGTCCTTCGGGAGCCAGTCGGACGTGAAGAACGACACCTTGCCCATGCTGCCGCCCTTCTCGATCACCACCGAGCGCTTGTCGAGGCCCATCTCGCCGCCCTTCTCCATCTCTGCTGCCCGCTTTTCCTCTGCTACCTCGGGTTCGGGGAGGCCCCGCTTGAGGCCCTTCTGCCGCGCCAGCTCCTTGACAAACGACAAGTGCAACTTGACGTTGCGCACGTTGTCGTCGAAGAAGCGGTGGTACCACGTCACAAAGTACGTCCGGCCAAAGTACAACACCGAGTTGTCGCGCGGGAAGCAGAACGGCTCGGGCGACACGTCCTTGGCCATGCCCTTGTGCTTGTAGAAGTCCGGCGTGCACCGCAAGATCGGGTTCAACGCGTGGTACGTGAGGTCCTCGGGAATGAGTTGCTCGTGCTCAAACACCTCGTCGTCAGCCATGTTGTGCGCCTTCAACTCCTCCTTGGTGTACCGCACGGTGGTGGCCGTCTGGAACCACGTGGAGTAGTCGGGCGACTTGTTTTTGATCACGCCGTTCTTCATCTTGGGCCGGATCGTCTTGGGCGACCCGTCGTTGTTGAGCGACACCCACGGCTCCAACCCATCGGTGGTAGCGGGCGGCTGGGCGCTGAACGTGACGCCGGCAACGACAGTGGGCGTGACGATCTCCACCTTGGTCTCGTAGATCGTGCGCACCCACGCCTTCAACGGTGCTGCGCTGGTGGTGCCGTGCTTCTTCAACAGCTGGAGATGTTTGTAGTCCTTGTTGACCACCACCTCCTTGTATCTCTTCTCGAGGACCGGCCCGGCGGTGATCTGGGCGTCTACACTTGCCACAGACACCGTGGCTGCACTTGCGACGGCAGCTAGAAGCGCCAAACTAAGCGGTTTCATGAGGAGGTGTAGGTTTGAGGTGTTTGTATGTGATGCGCGATCGCCGGCTGAGCCGAAAACAATACAAATCGAGTTCCGATTCCATCAGAGATAAACAAATGGGCATCACGTCTAATCAAGAGCTAGTGCAATAAGAGCTCGCTTCGAAGAATACTAATGGTCAGTTAGAGGCAGAGAGGTATGTGGAGGCTCTGGACAGGCAGAAAAGCTCGGCTCCGATAAGAGACCGATGCCTGGCCAGCACGCGTCGTTGATCTTTGGCAAGCGATTTCCATCGTCACATGCACGGCTAGCGCGTGACGAAACTATGCTGAATTGCCAGCTACATCAATAGTAGATGCGTGTTGGGTGAACGCGGGCGAGCGAAGATACTTATGGGCGCCGGTGTGCAGGAGCCATCGCAGTCATATAGACCCAATGGCCATTTTACGCTGAACTCTCTTTGAGGGCCCAAGTGCCTCGCTTCGGAGTCTACGTCTTCAATTGATTTTCATCACTTCTAATTGAATTTTGTAGTGTATGTGCTTCAATGTATGCTTCTGCATGTGCTTCGAATCCTCTTCGTTGTATGTGCTCTAGTACCTTTATTGTATGTGCTCGAATGTACTCTCCATTATATGTTTCAAGTACACATTTCATTGTATGTTCAGCATGTGCCTATGGGTAGTCGTATATCCCAAGCTGGTAGCCGACCTCGTTCCACAAGCTGGGAATCTCTGCCCCCAGCGGAGCACGGAATCGCTCCTCCACCAAGGTCTCGTTGAGCGCCTCTGTAATGGTGCTCGCAAACTGCCAGAACGCAGGAAACTTCATCTCCAAGTACTTTGCAACAAATGGGTCCGGAAGCCGGGCGTCAGTCAACGACTGGAAGTACGCATAGAGCAACAACTCCGAGCTGCTGATGCGCTTCAGCCGGAACACGTGCGCAAACTCCACGGGCGAGTCTGTGTTCAACTCCTCGAAAAGCAGAATCACATGAGAGACGTACTCGTTGAGTTTGTGGAGGCACCGAAGCGACATCTTGGACTCTTTGAAGAGACCCTGGTTCTTCTGCTTCGCAAGCATCACCTTCTCGTGGAGCGCACTGATCGCGACCGTGTCGTCTGTGTCCGAGTCGTCGTCTACAGCCTCTGTTGCAGAGGAAAAGAAGCCGCCTCTGCTGGACCCAAGCCCTATGAGTTTCAGCTGGCTGCACGCAGCAGCGTGAAGCTGCAACGGCTGGTTGTACATCATGGGAAACGGCAAGTAGCTCGAGAAGAGTTTTCTCGTGAACAACTCGTAATTTTTGCTGTTTGCGTAGAGGTTGTGCTGGTTGATATACTGGATGGTGTGCGAGATGTACGTCACCAAGGCGAGATTAACCAACAGCTCATACGGCGAAAGGTGCCCATTCGGGATGAACTTCGTGTCGGTGGGGTACGTCTCGCTGATGTAGTTGGATATGTGCGAGTAGCCCTCGTACTTGGACACCCTTTTGTTCTTCTTGACAAGTAGAAGCGGAAGCCTGTGCGTGCTCGCAAGGTTGGTATTGCAAGAGGGTACGATCTTGAACGGGACACCTTGCGGTGCCAAATGTAGACAGAGAAGCCACGCGCTGGCGCGAGACTCGGGGTCTATCACCGATATCTCTGTTCCTGCTCCCCACACATGTAGTTCCATGTTCATCGTGAGTCAGACCAATGGCTATTCTATGCAAGTGAACGGGACGTCAGTAGTGAAGCAACGTCAAGTAGTGATCAATTGTAAGCAGTGAAAGGTCCAAGTTATGGAGTACGAATGGTGGATGGACTATGGATGGTGGTTCAGACTTCGCACGACTCACTACCTGCGAAACTGAAACTTCTCCATCACCACCATCATGGTTCACGAGAACAAAGACCGCTTGTCTTTGGACGTGATTGGACGCCTTGAAGAGGACCTCGAGAAGAATCCGTTGGACTACGCAACTTGGTCCAAGCTTCTTGACCAGGTGATCATCAAGGACAAGGAAGAGCAGGTTCGGTCCACCTTTGACAGGTATCTTTCCGTGTTCAAGCTCGACGTATGTGAAACTCTTGTGCTACATGTGATTCATACTAACAACTAGGCCAAGCAGTGGGGCAGCTACATCAACTTTGAGCTCAACAGGGGCGACTTCACCAAGGTGGAGGCGATCTTTGGCAGATGCCTTCCAATCACGACAGACGTTGAAATCTGCCGTACTTACGTTCTGTATGTCCGCAGGGTGAACGATGTCATCACAGGTGGCGAGAAGGCACGCAGCACTGTTGTTTCCGCGTTCGATTTCGCCACAAACAAGGTGGGTACCGACATCGACAGCTCGGACTTGTGGAACGACTATCTTGACTTCTTCAAGAGCTGGACCCCCAGCTCGAGCTGGGAGCAGCAGCAGAAAACAGACCTCATTCGCAAGCTATATCGCCGGTGTCTTGTTATCCCTAACTCGAGAATCGAGGCCATGTGGTCCGACTACACGAGATGGGAGAACGAGGTGTCCACTCCAAACAGCGCAAGCAAATTCATTGCGGACTTGTCGACGTCATACATGGAGGCACGCTCGTGGAACACTGAATGGCATAACGCTACGAAGAACCTGATACGAAGGAAAATCGTTCCAGTGTCTCCACTGGACGACCCCAACGACCTTGCGCAAAGCCAGTTGGCGCTATGGTTCAAGTGGATCGAGTTAGAAAAGAAGAATGGCTTGAATTTAAAGGAGTACGACCTCCAGAAAAGAATAGAATATGTGTACAAGCGCGCCGTTTCCATCTTGCCTTTTGTCCCTGAGGCATGGTACCGGTACACGCAGTATTTAATGCTGGGGCACGAAGAAGAGAATAGAGGTCGCTGCATCGACATATTGGTGGACGGCGCCCGCTTGAACCCGAGGAGTTTTCTTTTGACGTTCCAGTTATCTGAACTATACGAGAAGGATGCGGCGTTCGCCAAAGCACAGGAGGTGTTTGACAACCTTATAAAAATATTAACCAAAGACCACGAAGAGATCCAAGGCAAAATCGACGCCGTGAACTCCAATTTGACCCACAAACAGCCCATCAAAGATGGCAGTGCTGAACCCAATGCGGGCAGCGATAGCGAAGATGAAGAGGAGAATAAGCCCGTGTTCCAATACACTGAAAGCGAGGCGCTAAAAATACTAGAGTTGGAAGGCAAGCTTGAGGAGTTGAACAAAGCGGTTACTCTAGTGTATATAAAATTAATGGCGTTGTGTAAGCGATCACAGGGCATCAAGGAGGTCCGCTCTGTGTTCAAGCAACGTAAAAACTTCAAGCCTATGGGCTATGAGTTTTTTGTTGGGAACGCTTTGATTGAACTCTACTCCGACAACAAGAAAACCGCGGACAAGGTGTTTGATTTGGCCATGAAGGCGTTTAACAAGAACGGTGGCTTCCTTCATGCCTACTTGGACTACTTGATCTTAACCAATGGCATTGACAGCTTGAAGGTGTTCCTTGAGGTGGCGTTGAAAAACTTGGTGGAAGTGGTGACCAGCGACAAGGAAGCGCTACAGATTGCCACCAACAACATCTTGGAGCAGAGAAAATGCCAGGACCGCCTCAAGCAGAACGAGCACTACATGCGCAAAATCATCCGCAAGTATATCAAGTTCGCTTCCAACTACCTCGACTTGGACACGGTGTTGTCACTTCAGAAACGATACATCACGTATTTTCCCACCGACGATGACATTGCTTTGTTCGGAGACAGGTACAAGGGAGCCGGGTTGGATGGTATCGCAAAGTATGACTTGGGCGACACTGCGCCGTTGGACTTGGAAGATGAAGTCGACGAGGACGAAAAGTTGGCCCATGCCACCAAAAGAAGAAAAACAGTTTCCACAGACAATTACTCCCCAGAGTCGACGGGCACCAGAAGCACGCCTGACCTCAGTGGTCAGAACAATTCGTCGCTTCAACAGTACCAGCCCCAGCATGGGTTTGTCGGAAATGCCATTTACAACTTACTCCAGGTCTTGCCCAATGCTGGATACTTTGGGCCCGCGTCAGACCATGTTTTCAATAGTGCGAAGCTTGTGGAGCTATTCGGATATTTGTCTGATATCCCTGGTGAATCATGAGCTGCAAGGTTACGCACGCTTACATCGTACGTTTGTATCTCAATAGCACATTTCTACTGCTCCTCTCTCGAGTAAGCCAGAGTACACGAAGTCATTTCAGATTGCCCAGACTCTGGATTGGGATATCCGTTCTATTTTGTCTTGTCTTCAACATGTTTGCATCTCTTTATGCTTGATCCGCATCAGCAGTGCGAAGCTTGTGGAGCTCTTCGAATACGCGTCTGATATCATGAATATGAGCTGCAAGGTTGCGCACGCTTACATCGTACGTTTTGTACCTCAATAGCACAATTGTACTGCTTCTCTCTCAGCTGGAATGGGTAAACCAGACTACACAATGTGTTCTCATTACAGATTGCCTAGTCTCTGGGTTGGGATATCCATTCTATTTTGTCTTGTCTTCAACATGGTAGCACCTCTCTTTGAAGGAACCCTACCTCTAGTAGACGTGGCGAATTTTTTGACGACCCTGGAGGTGGCATCTTCCGAAGGAGATGTTTTCTCCATGATGAAAGACATCTACTACTCGCATGAAGGACAATACTTGAAATCGCCAGACACTTTGGTCTTTGTGCAGCCACGGGTCTGGATCACCTACCACTCCGTTCAGATCACCTACAGACACGGATTGCTCGACTATGCTGTCGGCAAACCCACAGGCAATGAGCTCCGTTGGATGGGAACGGGAAGGCGGTTGCCGTATTGGAAGTCTCTTTTCGCATGGAAATCTTCCGACTTGACCAACACCATCATCACCAACACGATAAAGGAAGAGGTGGCTGCTATCTATAGGAACCCGCCAATTAACACTTCACAGTTGGTGAAGTTACTAACAGCCCAGAAGATTACCCGATTTGCTCTTGCAATTGCCGCTACATTGGAGTTCACGTTGTTGTTCGTGGATTTCGGGACGCCAAGCGCAGTGATTGCGCTATTTGTGCATGGCACTGAAGCTCTCCTATTCCTTGCCTCCGGGATCTTAATGGTTGTTGCTCACGAGGGCACAACCCGAAATATGCTGGTGTGGAATTACTTGCTGCTGGGCATTGTGCTGTCCGTTTGGCTCATTGCCACGGTAGCTAGTTTTGCCGTTAGAAGTCGTTCCACGAGCCTCAGCGCTTCTTTTGGCTCCTCTGCCACGAAAAGCTCCTTCAGAGAGTACGCCGTGCGGATGAACTCGACGGAGAACGCATTGCCTGGGTTGCGAGAAAGCGATTTCCACCCGAGCAGCCCATTCGACCCGTTCGAAACAAGAAAGGCCGTGCGAAAGCAATCCAACCAGTCTTCCCGCTCAGAACAGCGCAATGTTTCGGGCTTGGCCTCCACTTTTGACGGCTTCGAGGACGACACGATAAATGCCCCAGGCCAACGAGTGTCCACCATGATTGAAGACTTCAGCATGCGCTCGGACGAGGCAACAGAAGCGTTGCAGCCACGTTTGAAGTGGAGGATCGACGACTTGCTCGAGCAGCTCAAGGAGCCGGAGGAGACCCCGGGAGTATAACGAATAAAACAGCGATGTGCGATGTGCACTTTGGATATGTACAAGATGATGCTAGAATGTCCTCGTCTCTTCGGTGAAGAAGTTCAAGGTCTCCTCAAAGGAGGGGCGGAACGCCCAGTTGCGGTAGGCCGTGTAGATTTGGGCCACGTCGTCGGCAGATAGCTGCCGGGCCGTCTTGTTGAGGATGTAGTCGGGGAGCTTGGGCTCGAGGTCGTCCTTTGCACCCGGAGCCAAGATGGTCAAGCCGTCCCGAACCGAGTTC
This sequence comes from Helenozyma rhizophorensis, assembly GCA_030573355.1. Lineage (NCBI taxonomy): Eukaryota > Fungi > Ascomycota > Pichiomycetes > Serinales > Metschnikowiaceae > Helenozyma > Helenozyma rhizophorensis. The sequence goes on from JAJMDD010000011.1 coordinate 40,743, forward strand.
GTGGACTTGTACATCAACACCTGCGCGAGGTAGTCCACGTCCGACACAACCATGCTGCCCAAGTCCTTGGGCACCACCTCCACCACCGTCATGTCGCCGCCGCGCACCGCCATCGGAAGCACCAACGGCTGGTCACGCACAAGCAAGTTCGGGTCGTAGCCGTCGCCGCACACCGTGTGGCTGTCGGGGGTGTCGGACACTGCCACCAAGCGCGAGTCCGTGTAGATGTCGCGCTTCAACGCCAGCCGGTTGCGCTTGGGGAAGTTGGGCCCGGAGAGAAACTTCTGCGTGGTGGCCTCGCGCACGAGGAGCACCATGCGCACGCGGCCGTACTTCTGGAGCCAGTTGCGGTCGGCGCAGCACCGGATCCATTGCGCAAAGAGCGACTCGCCAAACTTGTTGGACGTGAGGTTGCCCAATATCAAGAGCTCGTCGTGCACCTGCGTCCGCGGCTGCACCGCAGGCGCCACCACCTTCATCTGCTTGAAGAGCCGGTCGTACGTCTCCCACGCGTGGCCGTTCAACTCGTGGAACTGGAAGTTTTCCACGTTGGCGGTGTTCTTTTGGAGAAACTGGAGCCTGCTCTGCCAGATGGCGACATTGTCCTTCGTGTCCTCGATGACAATATGGTTGCGAGGCTTCAACTCGTGGTTGACCATGGTGGAGAAGAGGCCGTAGCCAGAGAAGACGTCCACGATGTCTAGGTTGCCTGCCGAGTTGGGGTACTTGGCCTTAAGGTCGAGCGCGTCCACGACCTGCTGGCAAGCTTCGGCATCGTAGAGCTGCTTGAGGCCATACTGGTGGTTGGGCCTCGATATGGCCTGGAAGTGGGGTAGGAGGCGTGGGTTGATGGACCGTAGGCTCATGATGAGATGCGCATCTCTTCGCATACACCACCATACAAAGTAACCTGACACCTTCAAGCACCATACACATCCTAACTGCAATTGGATTGTCCTGTCCAAGCAAGGGCCCTCGACAGATAGAGTATACTATGAAGAGCATGCTAAGAGTTTAGGCTATGGAAGAGTCTTGTTACGGTAGAGCACGAGCTAATGGCCCTGGGAGAATAAAGAAGTAGGCAAGCCAATAGATGAACTCGATACTGCTATGAAATGGACTTCTGACTGTTCGTAAAACGTATTCTCCCCTCCACTTCAAGATTCTCGGGATCTGTCTCTGGTTCCTTCACTATATCGTGATCACTCGCCTATACATACAGGCCATGTCTGTTAACACTATCAAGCTCACGGATGGTGCGGTGCCCTTCGCCTTGAACCCAGGCGAAACACTAGAGTACAGAACCCAAACACCTCGCCAGTCACTATCTATTCAACTGAAAGATGCCAGCGGCCCAATCAAGGTGAACATCTCCGCAGCAGATGGCCACCTCTACGTCACCAATCGGCGTGTGGTTTACACCACAGCGTCGCAAGGCGATCTCGAATCTTTCTCCATCGAGTTTCCCCACTTGCCTGCGCTCCACTTCTCCCACGAGTTGAAGTCCCCCTGGTTCGGGGCCAACTACTGGCAGTTCTTGTTCTTCAGCCCTCGCGAGCCGGTCTGCGACGGCTTTCCTCGCGAGGAGTGGTTCAAAGGCGACATCACCTTCAAGGACGGAGGCTTGTTTGACTTTGTCAACGTTGTAAACCGCGTGATCAACGACGCCGTCAACAACGTCCACATTGACGACGAGCTCCCCCGCTACTCTGCCACGTAATTCTTTAGTCTATAATACATATCCTCACCTACTGCCTCACATACCTCTTGGAGCCTCACATACCGTCTTGTAGCGACTTCAAGTCAAAAAGAGGCGTCAGCACATCGGTGTCCTCCGCGGAGAGCATGGGCGGGGGGACCGACATCGGTGTCACCGCTACCGGCTGCTTCACGGCCACCCCTTCGATGGCTATGGGCTTGAGCTGGTGGACCGCGTCAAACTCCCTGAAATCGAGCGTCCTGAACATCTCCTCGTCGCTCGTACCAGCATACAAGTCTTTGTATAATGCCACTGCCAACGTCTCCAAGGTCACGGCATCACGGTAGACAATGGAGCCCTCCTCGTTGTAGATGCGCGCATTGCTGAAGATGAGATGCACATCCTCCAAGAAGTCGCGGATAGACATGTATGACCTGCTGGTAATACGTTTCTTGACACCATCAAAGGCGAGAGGATGCTTGATCAACACATAGTAGTCGGGGTACGACCGCTTGTTCGGTTTCACCAAGAACAAGTCGCTCAATTTTCGGTCGCTTTCTTTGTAGTCGAGCAACTTCCCGTAGATAATTTCCATATTATTTTGCAAATTCAACCTTTCCTCGGGCATAAGAGTGTCCACCGTTGGGGTGCTCCTGTTGGAGACAGCCTTGAGCCTTGGTCTCCCTGCTCTGGCCTTCTTGCCTCTGATAGAGGGTGTCGTCGACTTCGATCTCTTCTGGAGTGGAAGTTCATCATCGAAATACTTCCTTTTATCGTCATTCTTTCTTGGCCGACCCTTCTTCCGTATAAGTTGGTCGTCGTCCGAATCCTCAGAAGCTACTCCTTCAATCCTTTTGAGCCACTCCTCCTCGGTCAAATTATCGTCATAGACGGCGATCTTGCGTTCTCTGTTTCCTCTGCCGTACTCCTCGATCAACTGATCGTCTGACTTGTCTAATTGCGGGTCTCTTTGGTAAATTTCAGGAAGTTCCATATCGGTGAAAAGGCGTGCTGTATAAGCTGCATGTCTTGTATCCATTGCACGTTCGGCGTCAAGTTCACGGAAGACGTCCAATTCACCGTCGTTCCTTGCGATGACCTGATTTAATTCGTCGTCATCCATGTCCTCATTCTCTTCGTTACTGTTTTGCCTCCTCTCCTCTTCCTTCTCCATCAATGCTCTCAAAAGCGCTTCCTGCTCTTCTGAGGTCGACTTGTTGTCGAACTTACCAGCCTGGATGACCTTGCCGTCAATCTCCAACTTTTTCACGGCTCTTTCCAAAATCATCTCCTCGATGGAATCTTCGGTAATCAAGCGAAGAATGCGAACTTCGTTCTTTTGACCAATTCTGTGAGCACGATCTTGCGCCTGCAAATCTTGGTGCGGGTTCCAGTCTGAGTCGAAGATAATCACAGTGTCTGCAGATTGCAAATTCAACCCCAACCCACCGGCTCTCGTAGACAACAAGAAGCAAAAGTATTCGGAGTTAGGGGCATTGAAAAGGTTCAACAACACCGATCTGTCGTCCGATTTCGTTCCACCATCCAATCTCAAATACTTCATACCACGCAAGCGTAAAAAGTCCTCCATAATGTCCATGATTTGAGTCATCTGGAAGAAGATCAACACTCTATGGCCGGTGCGCATGAATTTGGGAAGAACCCTATCCAAAAGCTCGAATTTTCCAGCAGTTCTCCAAATGTTATCGTTTGTCTCGCTGCTGGGATTGATGAGATTCTCCACTTCCTCGTAGACGAAAGGATGGTTGCAAATCTTTCTCAATTGCATGAGTTGATTGTTTGCGTTCTTAATTGTCGAAGGCTTCGTGCCACCCGTCTTGGAATCTCCAGCGATAAGAGCATTGTACTTCAACATCATCCGATACAACTTCGATTGCAAGGAAGACATTTTGCACTTGACGACTCTCTCGACCTTGTTTGGCAAATCTTTCTCAACATCCTTCTTCAAACGTCTCAACAAAAATGGTCGCAACACCTTATGCAATCTTCTGATGACCAACAATGTTTCTTCTTCGCTCAATTCAATCTTGTCTTGGCCTCCAGTATTGGCGAATGGGGTGTTGAACCATTCATCGAAAGATTTAACAGAATTGAAAATCTTGGGTAAAACGAAATTCAACAAAGCCCAAAGCTCCGGCAAATTGTTTTGCAATGGGGTTCCTGTCAAAATCAAGCGGTAATCGCTATGATAGAACTGAGTCAACGTTTCCGATAACTTCGAGTTCGCATTTTTCATTCTGTGGCCCTCATCAATGATCATATGGATCCACTTGATCTTGGACAAGAGACCTTTGTCTTTGATGATGTACTCAAAAGTAGTAAGAAGAACTTGGAAATTGCCTTGTCTGACATCGTGCTGCATGACTTTTCTCTGCATGGGTGTGCCCTTATAGGTGATTTTCCGCACAGCAGGAGCCCACTTCTCGAACTCCATGTTCCAATTCGTCAAGGTGGAAAGGGGAACAATGACCAAGAAGGGACCGGAAATCTGCTTCATTTCGATCAAGTAGGTGATCAAGGATATCGTCTGAATTGTCTTTCCAAGACCCATCTCATCTGCTAGAATACCATTCAAGTGGTTATTAAAAAGCGACACCATCCACTGTAAACCCTTGAGTTGGTACTCTTTGAGCAAGCCTCCCACCAAAAGCGTTGGTTGGCGCAAAACCTCTTCTTTGATACGATGGGCCACCTGGTAGTAGTCGACCTTCTCGCGCTTTTCTTCGTCGGCATGCTCCTCGGGCACGGCGGCTTGGTTGGAACCCTTTTGCAGTTCTCTTTGTTGCGTCTGCACCGCCTGCGCCAATGAGTCCAAGAACTGGTTCGTTTGGTTCAACAAGTGCGTGATTCTCGTATCCTTCGTGTGGTCGAGCAATTTCAAGTACGCCTCCTCGTCATTCAGCTTCAACGCCTGCAAACGCTGCTTGGCCATGCGCTCAAGCTTCTTTTGCTCCTCCTTTGCGGTTTGCATGTGGAAGCTGTTCACCTTTATGCTGTAGCGGTCGAGCTTCTCCCTGCGCGCAATTTGCTTTTCGCGCTTGGCCGCGTTGTAGGTGAGAATCTTGGCGACGGTTTCTTGATGCTTTCTGTTCTGTGCCTGCACGAGCGAGTAAAGCTGCTGCTTGTAGAGCTCCTCTGTGGCAATGACGTTTTCCACGGAGAGGTCAGCAAACTTGGCCAAGAAATTGGGATGCGAGTTCGGGAGGAGCGATTTGCTGAACCACACCTGCGAGAGCACCCGCCCGCGAATGTCCTTCTGGTGCGGGAGCAACTCGAGCTGGGCCAACTCGATCTGCAACTCCGCACGCTCGTCCGCGTCGTCTTCTTCTGCGAGCTGCTTGCGCAACAGCGAGATGCGTGCGTCGATCTGCAAGAGAACGTGCGACTCGCGCGAACTCATGATGTCGTCCACGTCCACGCCGTACGGTAGCAACGAGGGGAGTTTGATCTTGCTCTGAGGCGCGTACAAGGACGAGAACGCGATGGTGTCGTCTTCGCTGTCGAAGATCTTTGGGAGCACGTAGGTGTCGACCTGCAGTGTGGGCTTTGACACCGGGAGCACGAGCTGGCTGGTGAGGTCGTTGTCGTCCGCGAACTCCTCGAAGGGCACCGGCACCTCCGGCGGGCGCGACACGGGCACAATGAGATTCGGGTCCACCTGAGGCAACACCTTCGGCGTGCTCGACACCAGCTTGGAAAGACGCTTGGGGGCCTTTTTCGCCGCTTCCTGCGGCGTCACCACCTGCGGCGTGCTGCCTTGCAGCCCGTGGCCCGGCATGGACGTGGATGGAGCGCGCTGCGCCATTGCGGACGGCGTGGGCGCCTGCTGGAAAGGAACGTGCGGTGATTGCGCGAGCGCAGCGGGAGCGAGCGCGTTCTGGCCTCCAACCACGGGCTGTGGGCCGTGAGTGGGCTGTGGAAGCGCCATGCGCTCGCTCGTGGCCATGTCGATCACGCTTTGTGGAATGGAGGGGAACCCGCCTACGTTCTTGAACAACAACTTGGACGCCTGGTTCTGCTGCTTGAGTAGCTGGAGCTGCTGTGGAGTGAACGGGCTCTCGCCATAAGCCTGCGCCACAGGCGTGTCCATCTGTGGCATGCCCATGTTGGGCGACATGGAGTTCATCATGCCCATTCCAGCAGCGGGCGGCACCATGCTCGGTGCAACGGGCGTGCCGAGCGCACTGCTGGAGTTGTTGCCGGAGACATTGCCGTAGACGTTGCTCGGCACGCTGCCTGCCAAGTTTTGCGACATGCTGGGAGACATGCTGGCCATGTTGACCGGGGACATGCTGGACATGTTCATGTTGGGGGCCATACTGGCGTTGGACGCGAGCCCGTTTTGCATGTACGGCTGCTTCTGCTGGATCTGGATGTTGCGGTGCTGCACCTGCTGAGGCTGCTGCACCTGTTGTGGCTGCTGCGGTTGCTGCTGTTGCTGCTGCTGCTGCTGCTGCTGGTACGGGCCGGCCTGCTGGCGTTGCACTTGCATCTGGTAGTAGCGAATCATCTTCGACAATTGGTTGAACTCCGGAACGTTCTGGGCCTGGTCGCCGAACTGTGCCTTGAGCTGCTGCCAGCGCTGGACGCAGCGCTGGATTTCCTCTCTGGAAGTCTGTTTGTTCATGGTAGAGAAGTTTATTTTGGCGTGCACGAGTTGAGGACGCGGGTCGTGTGGGGCACGGGTCTACAAAGCTCAAGGTGAAGCTCAAGCCGGTGACTATTATTGTAGGGAGGATCAAACGATTTTGAGAGTATACGTTGTTACATTCCTTCGAACGTGAGGATATGGTTCTCGGTTTGTGGGAAGGCGCTGGTACTGATCGCACTGTGTTCCAAATCTCCTGAAGGGCATGTAATCACTTAATCAGATCCGCGTCTATGCTTCACCTTTCATACCGTCGTACCTTCAAGTCTGAGTAAATTATTTATTTGTACTACATATCTGTAGCGATCATCCGGAACTTGGTGCGAGGCAAGTTCGCGAGGCTGTCCGGCTGAACGTCTGGATATGCAACGGATGATATTGCTCGGTGACTCGCCGACAACGTCTGTAATTGTGATCAGTGCAGTGTGGGCTAGATGCCGTGCGGCGAAGCATTGCGATACTTGCTAGCTTTGGAGCCGTTCAAACGCGAGGTCACTTCGTAATCTCTTCACTTCGTAACCTCTCGGGTTGTCGTGACGCGTTGTTCGACCTCCACGATCATTGCGGGTCGTTGTCCTCATGTGTGCTCGATTTGCTCAGACTTTTTGGCTTCCTCGGTCTTTTTGGCTGCCTCATTCTTCTTTGGTGCCTCGCTCTTCTTAGCTCCCTCGGTCTTCGTGGCTCCTCCGGTCTTCTTGCCAGTCTTCTTGGCTCCCGTCTTTGAGTTCTTCTTGGTACTCTTGCCTTTCTGAGAGCGTACACTTTTTCCGCCTGGATTCCACAACGCTCCGCTTTCGCGTGGAGCATAGCTCACGGTGTCGAACGCTTCGGTAATCACCCCATTGACCACCCGAGGCGCAACAGCTTCTCCCTTCGCAGAACTGTATCCGTATTTGGAAGTATCCACGCGTCTGTGCAACAAGTTGGGCGCGTTGGGTGCGTTGTACATGTCGTGCTCTGCGCCAAAGTCGGCGCCAGGCGCTCGCACCTCGAACGCAGTCACATCGCGTGCGTGGAAGAGAAGGAGCTCGGCCTCGTTAACGTTGAGGCAGTCCATGCCAAAGCTCTGCGCCCACACCTTCGTGGCCATGTCCTCGGTCACCAACTTCCACAGAGGGCCAGGCATCAGCGGCTGGTCGCTCGGCCGCGCATGCTTCATGTAGACACACGAACGCACGAGGTGCCGGAGCCGGACAGGCATCACTGCACGCTCGTCGTCGAGCTGGTCGAAATTCAGGGCCGGGCCAAGGCGCTCGAGGTCGCGCTCGGTGGGATACAGCGCCCTGTACTTCTGGCAGGCGCCCCACGAGGGAAAGTTGGCCGTTCGGAACTCCAAGAAGATGCTCGACGTGAGTGGGCTGGCCTGTTCTTCCTTGGGGGCATCTTGTGGTTCTTCTCCGAAATCTCCCTCGGCTCCGGCCTCTTCTTCACAGAGATGCTCAATGAACGCGAGCGACTCGCGGGCACTCAGCGCCCGCACAGTACTCCCTCGCTTCACCATGCCCAACTCGTGAAGTGTGAATGAAGGGATGTAGAGGTTCAAGTGAACACGTCCCTCGAGGTGATTGCGCACGTAGTCGGTGTGGAACCAGCGCTTGACATTGCCGAGCCCTAGCACAAACGCGGAGTGGTCGAGTATCAAGTTGACTGTGCGAACAGGAGCATCGGCTTCGGCGACATTGGCATTGTCCTTGGGGTGGTTGACTTCGGAAGCCAGTGCATCTTCGGCCTTTGCTGGGACATCGGGCATTTTGTATGAGGCTAGCAGTGTGGTGATGGGTAGTGGTGGGTGAAGAGGCTTCTGGTCTTTCCCATGGACTAGCAGGAACCCTAAATGTTGCACCAGGTCGTGCGGTTGCGCTGCTTCAAGGATGTTGAAGCTTGTGGTCGGCCCTACTCATCGCGCTTTCGCGGTCGACATGTGCCATACTGGACCTTCTCCGCATTTTCACTTCGCAAATACTCCTTCTTACGATTCGCTCGGGAACGGGCCCCGTTTACCTGCTTCCCTTGTGAAGTTCCTTTGCCTCAAGTCAAGCGCACTTCCACATCTCTCTTCGCTGTCCTACGCGAAGTTCCACACTTGACACCTCTTGGCGAGGTGGCCGAGCGTGGCTGACACACCAGCGTGTCGTCGTGGTTGGAACTCTACGTTCAGTCAAAGACGTTGTCGAAACAACTATGATCTCCTGAATACTTCAGCTTCACACGATGCTCGAACTGATCACCTGAATACATTCAGCTTCTCATAGCGTTGTCGAAACTACCATGATCTCCTGCATGCTTTCAGTTCACACGTTGTCGACCGCCATGATCACCTGAATTCTACTTTGTCTTGCCCGCCACTGTAAACCTATGAAACGAACTCCAGAACGCCTATTTGTTAGTTTCTGTGTTTGAAAAACTCGGTTGCAGACAGATCAGATAATTGTCAATGGTTGTATTCATCGAGCGTGAGCCCTAACATTAGAGATGCCAGAAAAAACATATATGTGATAAAAGACTTCATCCTGTTGTTCTGCAACTCGAGTAGATCGAGGAACATACCTTCATCAAAAGAGATGATAGAAGTTAATTTTTTTCTCAGCTCCCGCGGACATTTTGTAGAATCCGAGATGCACGGATGTGGTGGGAAAGTTAGGGCTGAAGCTTGAAGGTGAACGGGTTGCGAATTGAACCGCTCTGGCCAGTGTCTTCAGACCCCTGGCTACCGCTTTTGCTTACGTTTTTCCCGGCTGTGTCAGGCGTAACGGCGTTCAACTGTACGAGCTCACGCTCCAATTGCTTGATCTGCTTGTAGGCGTCATCCAACTCTTTATTCAAGAGCGTTTGCAGAGTCAAGAGCGAAGATTTCCATTCGCGGAATCTTTGCTCCTCCTTTTGGATCAACTCGTCGATCAGCTTCCTTGCCCGCTCCTGGATTCGCTCTTCCTCGCCTTCGTAAAGCTCTCCTCCGTTCTCAATTTTGACCACCGACATTTTGTATGCCATATAAGATATTATTCCACCCTCCTGTCCAACAATCGGCTGCAATTTGCCATTTTCTTCCAACCTTTGACGCAAAGAGCGCTGCCGGAAATCATTGTAGTGTATCTCCATGGACGTTATCAAGTCGAGCATGTGCTCAGTGATGAGCACCGCTTTCAAAGGCAAGAAATCGCAGTGTGCCGGGTTCTCCACTTCCACCATGCCCCAGTGATACTGGCGCGCCCGTACCATTCTCCCTTCAGGGTTGCGGAAGCGCATGTTGGATCCAATGATTGCGTACGGTGAGTACCGCTTGATTTTGTTGACGACTAGGCCGTCCGAAAGAAACTTGCACACTCTGATACCATGCAAATCCAAGGCGTCGTTTATGTGAGTTTTGAAAATGACTAGCTCGTCGCGGTTGAGAGTGTCGCTACGACCGATCACCGGAATGAGGTTGACGCGCTTAGAGATCTCTCGCATTGCCTCAACATCAAGGGGACTCAACTGATTGTTGGGAGGTAAGAAGTATACGCATACGTGAACCCTTTCGTCGCTCAATTGTTCGCGGTTTGGCTGTTCTTCCTGAAGCATGTACGAACGGAACTTGTTGTCGATGTACCTCACGAGAGGCATCCAGCCGTACTGGTTGTCAATTTTGGAACCCAATTGCGGCGTGTCTACCACCGTTAAGGTTAAATCAAAGCCGCTTTCGGTGATCAAATATCTGGTCTCACGCACTTGGCCCACCTCATCCAGGTTCATATCTAATTCTTGGTCAAAAAGAGTGTTAAGAAAAGTCGATTTACCGGTCCCGCTGGAGCCAGCTAGAACCATCGTGAAATATCCTCCTTTTTTGCGGCAGATGTTTTCTCTTTGGAGGGGAAGCATTTTCAATCCCACAGTTGGATCAGGGTCGCCAGCAATTGGAGGAAGAAGATGGTAGGCCCTCATGGAACTATCAATAGAGATAGAAGGTAAGAAGTCAGAGTGGGTTATAGTTGTATTGGCAGACATCGGGAAAAGAGTTGTTTACTTGTGGATACGAAGGCGAAAGTGGTTGCAAAAAACACTCATCAAGTTATATAAAGGCACGACCTGATTCCAGAACCAATTAGTGAGACCCACCTCATTCGTAATGGGCATGACATTTACGAAGTGAAAGAGTTCGAATTTCATGACATGACCCTAATTGTCTATTCCTCGTATCAAATGAAGGTAACAGCGTTATGTAACTTGGCACACAGGGAAGTGTCGGCTATGCTGTCATACTTTCTTAATTCCTTTTTTGCTGAAATTGTTGCCCGTCGACAGGAGTTCCTCTAAACATGCGGCAGTGAATGAAGGCACGATGTTAATTACTTCCATTGGTAACGATCGGATTGAATGTGACACAAATCTGCATCAAAGTGCTTCCTTACTTGAGTAAATGATATTAGACAGAAACTACCTGCTGATTCAGCGTATATAATGGATCCTATTTTATTCGTAAATCTTATGCCTAGCCTATGGCTAGATCCCGTCCAAAGGGCTGTAACTAACACCAACGGTTCCAGCATATAGTGAAATCTTATTTAGAGCCAGACATGAATCAAACTAAAAAATCTAATAAACCCTATAGATTGCGTAAAGCATACCGATTTGTCCATAGATTAGTTTTACTACAAGTTGATACGGTAGGAGTATTTCGCCAAATCCTGGTCTTTTTATGATATATCAATCACATTTTGGTCGGGATCATATTTTATTTTTTATGTGCGGCCTCGAATGTTTTGTGGGGTAAGATGGCCGGCCAAGATGATGGAGCTTGAGGTCAAGGCAGAAATGACCTCGTAAATTGAGTTTAGATTTGGGGGCTGAGCATCGAACGGAATATATAAAGCCTCCTCAAAGGGCAGACGTAGGTCATCAAAATACACTCGTTTAACTAATGAAGCCAACCACTTTCCTTAACATCGCTCTCGCTTCAACGGCTTCTGTTTCCGCAGACACCATCTTCCTCACTGCCTGTAATGGAGACGGGTCTGTTTGCGGAGGCATTTCCTCTTATCATGCTGGAGCTGGCTTCAGAATTTTGTACCTCTCCACTGTTGCAGCGAATTTCAATTTTACTAACGAGAACAATCAAATCACCGGCTATTGGGGTGACTTCACCGCTAGTTTTGGCTTCTTTGGTGATCCATCTCCGTCCACGGGCCCATCCATGTTGGAATTCGGTCCCGTGGTGAAAGCCCTGGAGTTTCAGTTCGAGAACAATGTTGTGTCTAACTATCAATTCTTTGGCTGCTACAACGTGCCAGGCGATTTATACAAAACCTCGCTGAGAGAATTGATCATTGTTGCCAATCTTGCCGGTAACCTTACTCTTCCATACCCGGAATGTTACGCCGTGAATATTGAGAAACATGAGATTGGTCAATCCTCGGAAGTCTCTACTGCTGGTTGGGGCACCACGGTCACAACAGGCATAACCGTGACTGAATACACCACATACTCGACCACCATTACCACTTGTGAAACTGACAGCTGCGCCTCCGAAATCACCGTCACTGAGGTTTCAACTTTTACAATTACAGATGATTGCGTTGTGCCTTCAGTTCCTGCTTCTATTAAGGCACCCAACACTCAAATCAAGGTACTTGCTTCGAGTGTGGAGATCTCCACCGTTGCGGAGGTATCTACATTTAATGGAGCAGGGAGAACTGCCGCGGGAGCCTTAGCCGGTGTCGCTGGATTTGTGGCTTTATTGTTGTAGGGGCAGTTTCTGCCTTCTTTTTTTGCTTTCGCAGCCACTCAATGTTTTGTACGAATTTATGTTTATCCTTCAGTCACGTTACAAGTAGAGAACATCATTATGCAACACGATCTGTGATCATGTTTCTGGTTGATGGACTTCAAGACAGCGGGAGTGTTATTTTTGTCGACTGGGAGCATGTTGCCATGCCATCGAGCAATGCTGAATTAACGTGGCCACATGTGAGACATCACTTGATAACCATCTACATGCTCAAGCTCACGCCTACAATCTCGCGCATACTAATATGGTGTTGCAAGTTGGGGTAATTTTGGGAATGTGTTTCCCCTTGTTCATCAGTTCAATCATAACAAGAAAATCCGGTATCGCTCCATCTTCCCCACCAAAGAGGTAGAATCTCTCGGTCAGTATTTATCTCGAGAAGGACTTCTACATGATAGACCAAAAGCTTGTAGTGCCGGTTGGACCTGTGATCAATTTATTTTGGGCTTTCTTCTCTCAAAGTGAAATCCTACATAGAATTGACATTGACACCTGCTATGTCGCATGTCACGAAATACGCGGCGAAAGTCAGAGAGTTGCACTCCAATGAGTATCTGGCGAGGCAAATAAGCTCGATAAAACGTCACATGTTCACTGAAGCGGCCTTAGAACTTCGATCAGAGCGAAAACGTCAGGAGATGAGGAAAAAACAGATTCGCTACTTGAGAGTCCAAAGCTTGTAGCTGAAGTGGTGAAACAGGAAATACTTTGAATCAAAGTGTATTTCACGGTCGGGTAGCACAGGTCTACCACAACAGTTGCCTACATTTGCAAGTTCTGAACTGGTCTGCGTCTGCTAATTTTTATCTCATCAATACGATGTGGCGCACATGTCGCATACATGCAAAATTACAGCAAAAATGCTAACTGCCCGCTCGATCAACCCAGGATCAACCCGCCAGTTTTGCGTCCCCTGACTCCACCTACCCTGAGTGATTGTTTCTAATATTACCCTGACCTGTTAATGGAAACAAATGTTGTGAGGCTATCTATTATTATGCACATAAACTCGCAGATCAGCGAAACCTGTATGGCCAGCACGGCAATACTTCCCCTTGCAGTTGAATCCATTCCGCTTGCGACTATCGGCCAACGGGAATGTTGTACTTTTACGACAGATCTGGAATTTTACGATAGGCGGAGCTCCAACCAGCTCGATACAGGAACTAGACCACAAGAACTCAAACCGCTCGTCCCTTTCGAAGTGGCTGCACACCTGAAAGCTTAAATGCTCATGCAAGTTAAGCTTCTCGTATAAAATGGGCGGCTTCTTTGGGTAGTACGCCAATAAACTGCGTGCACGGCTCTTCCGAGAACTGCATGCCACTTCCTATTCGGGACAAATAGTAAACACATGGCTCTGTTAACTACCTTTCTGCCTCCACTATTCTCTATCCTTTATTCGCCCAAAGTTGCTCGACGCTTGTTGAAAGCTTCTCCTTTCACCTTTACCTTTACGGTGATCATCTGTCCGTGTCCCTCTAGCCCAGGCTCATCACATTTTCGAGATGCCTCCATCCATAACGATGTCCGCAGATGACTTGACCATCGCGAGCAATGCTGTGCGGGCCTACTCACCTGAGATGCGAGCTCGCTCCACTTCACCTGTCAAATCTCTCACGTTCAGTGATTACTATCGCAGTCTCAATACTACATCCGGTGACGAGCTCAGCCGGTTTGCTTCGCTCAGCCACGAGCAGCTAATGCGCTTGTCCAAGTCTCCCATTTCCGAAAGGCTACACATAACAAAGAAGAACTATAATATTCCAATCCCATTCCAGTTGCAATTGCCTCCAAAGCTTGCTGCTTCACAGCCTTCCACTCCTTCCAGCGGCCGCTCGCCCATCAAGAAGTCTCCCAAGAGATTGATTTTCACGGGTCAAACCTATGAACCTGTTATGTCTGAGTCAGAGTCTGACAGCGAACTCTCTTCCATCCGAAGTCCGGCAAAGCCCCCAGCAGTCACATCCAGTCGTCGAAAAATTGCAAAGTTCGTTCAGAGAACGGAACTGATTCCACTTGACCAACTTAGCATGATCGAAGAAACAGCATCGATCAACTCACCACATTGCAGCATCAAATCTAAGGAACTCCCCACATTGCCTTTGATTCCATCAACTCCAACAACTCCACGCGCACTTCCTCCGCCAAAGTTGGAGCACGCGCCAACTCAGATGGGCGGGCCAACTCAGATGGGCGGGCCAACTCAGACGGCAGCGTCAACTCAGATGGGAGGACCAATTCAGATAGGAGGGCCGATTCATATAGGAGGGCCAACTCAGATGGGAGGGCCAATCCAGATGAGAGGGCCAATCCAGACGGGAGGACCTGTCCAGTTGGCAGCACCAATCCAGATGGGAGGACCAGCCATATCAGCAAACACTTGCGTGGCCCCTGTTGCGAAGAGAGTTGCGTCTGCGTTGATTGCGAATGATAATATCGAATCGCAAGCTGCATCGGCTTTTGGCACTCCGTCCGCTTACTCTACAACATCCGCTAGTTTAACAGAGACCGAGACAGAATCCGAGTCTGAACTGGGAACTGAAACCACCTTCGAGTCACAATCTGAAGAAGCGGAAGTCTCCGAGCAGGTTGTCAATGCCCAGCGGGGCCAAGGCAGCGTTACGTCCGAGTCAACGCTTTCTGCCTCCACAATTGCGCCACTTTTCACTCCAGACCGCACTAAAGTACCTATTGGAGACGATACCGAAAATGCCCCCCTCTCGCTGTTATCAGAGGTTCAACCTCTTGCGAGTATCGCGCGCGAAGCTGTCACACCACCATCAGCTTACGCTCTCCCGCATAGCGCCCCGTTCTACCATGATTTGAACATGGGTGAGCTCAAAATCAGTAAAAGGACATTCTCAGATGAATCTCAGGTGTCATCGGTAAGCTCATTCAGTTCTGTTGGCGATGTTTTCAATTTGAACTTTATGCTGAGTCCCAACGCTAGGGGCGAAGTTCGAATTTCGAGTAACATTGCGAGCTATCTTCTCAAAGAGAGTTTAAGTCGACAAGATTCAGTTAAGTCGGACAACAGCACGGCGAAGTATTCAGCAACCAGTCATTCATCTTGGACCACTTTGCAGAAGAGTATAGAGAGAAGCATAAGCGATGGAAGATCAACCTTGAAAGACCCAGAAATCAATGAATCACCAGACAAGAGCGAGATTGTTCCAAACGACCTCGATGAAATGCTGGAGCCCGCCACGAATGTTGGCGCTGACACGGCAACCGCCAATTTGGACGATTTTTCAATCGCACAAGATTGCGTTGAAATTTCTCAAACAAGTTCTGAAAACGAAATTGATGACAGAACAATCGAATTCGACGATAACAATGGAGCGGGCATCGGATTCAACTTCCCAAACAATAGCTCCAACGTCACTAACAGTAACATCGCACGGAAGAGGCTTCACACGCCCAGGATGAGAGGAAGTGCTTCTGCATTTGCAATTATGTCACCTGGAGGCCAAATTGAAATCCCAGACTTGGAGAGCGTTCAACCTCATTTGGCTAAAGTGAAGCGCTCCGCTTCTAGCGGTACTAATTCAACATTGGAACCTCTTGGCTTGCCTGGAGCAGCTGCAAAAAGTCATTTCAAAGCATTATTTGGAGAGGCCATTGGCGATTCAGACAGCGACTCCTCCTTTAACTCACAGTTTACCAAATTAAATAAAGTGTCGCTGAAAGACACGGGAGACGTGCTCAAACCTTTGCCAGCTGGTAAATCGCAGACTGTGACATCTTCAAAATCCTCGCCCATTCGTCATGCACGCCACAGATCCATGTACAATATAGACTTTGACCAACTGAGTCTCAATGCCAGTCCGGAAAGAACCCACAGCAGATCTAAGTCTGATGCAAACCTTGCTGGTGTGACGAACAAAATGCAAAAATTAAACCTCGAGAAGGACCTTCCCGCGCCTCCATCTGAGCAACAGACTAATGAAGGGCAAGCACAGACTGAGAGTACTGAAGATATACTAAACATTGATGTTGCAGAGCCACCCAAAAGAGTGCAATACGCGGTCGACTTCAAGTCCGCGGGAGCTCAAGCAGAAGGGTCTGGAAAAAATCACCAGGAACCCGGTAATTATTTTCATCGCACAACTCCGAGCAATCTTTCTGCTTCGGAATACTATACTCCTTTGGAATCTGAGGCATCGTCAGGTTATCAGTCAAGCAAATTCGCGCGTGAAACGGCCTCTACGGCTCCCACAGATACTAATAGCGTTGTGATTGACTTAACAAAAGAAGACTATAATGTCTGCTTGGTGAAGAGAAATGATTCCACGACTTCCTATAAGTCTGTCATTGAGCGCACAAGAGACGGCAAGCATGTGGAAGTTGTCTTGGTGGAAGAGGACGAGGAAGGCAACAACTCTTTTGAACGGGATGACCTTCTGTCCATTTATTCTCGGTACATGTCCGATTGGATTGTATCAGACATTAACAGTCCATCCAGAAAAGGACTCTTGACAGAAGGCTTTGCCCCGCCGCCGCAAATTTCGGTGAAGAGGAATGACTCCCTACGCTCGTCGACTTCCGATGCGAGCAACTTTTCAGTTAACAGTTGGGCAGCATCCTCGGAGTCTAATTTTCAAGTGAAGACATTCGCTACAGCTCAACGTAAGCAGGCTTACATACATGATGTGGTGACTCCTCAGCGCCCATCTGGCCCTAAACACAAAATGAAATTAGCGCCTCCAAAGTTTACCTCGCGAGCCGCCCAAAGTGAGGATGTCGCTACGAAGAAGAGCATCAAAATTTCCGCCACGGGAACTAATTACTTCGACTACAGCACAGGGCGCAACTACGACTTCGACTCTTTCATGAAGGAGCAAGTAGACCAGCATTAAATGTGACTCGACTTGCAAGTATGTATTAACGAATCCATTTCACAATAGAGGACTTTCGGACTCCGTAATAGGTTCGAGATTGGCGGACTTTTTACTTATAGAGTCGCCACTCAATGCATGTAGGCTGGTGTTGATGTGATGCCCGTACGGAGCAAGCTTTGCTCGCAAAAAGGCGTGCTCATCTGCGTCGTCATCGTTCACGGAAGTCATGGATGTTGCGGATTTCACTGACCCAGTGCGACTGGTGCTTCTGTCTTGGCCAGAGCTGTTCATGCTGTTGGTGCGGTAGAATGTGAGGGTCTTCAGCGAGGTTTCGATTGTGTTCTTCTGATAGCTGTAATCTTTGACGGTTTTCAGCGGCTTCTTGTTGTACGAGTTTGACCTGATGAAGCTTGGCTCCTCGCTGTCATGAGAAGCAGACTCGTGCTCGTTGAAATCATAATCCTCGGGAAGCAAATTCACTTCGTCCAAAAGATCCTCATCAAGCTGGGTGGAAATATCCTCGAAGGCGGATTTTACGTCCCCCTTAAGACCACCATCCTCTTCAATATTAAACCAAGAATAGCGCCTTCCGGACCTGGGTTTGACTGCGGGAACAGTAGACGCTCTCTGGGGAGCGGCCGCCTTCTCCGGCCCGGATTTTGCAGAGCGATCGTCAGACTGCATTCCAACAGAGTCCAAAGCAGCTAGAGTGGACATCATGTCAGCGATAGACTTTCGTGCTGCTTTTTTGGGTTCCAGGGCCACCTTGTCATTGCTCGTTTCAAGCAAAGCTAGGGTGTTCATCATATCCACGACCAGGTTCCTCCGATAATTAACGTCTGCGTCCTCGGTACTGAGCTTCCTCAAGATGGTCTTCATGCCGCTAAGCGCGTCGTCGCTCTCTTTGGGCAGATCCTCGAGCGTGGAGAGCAAGTCCATCATGGCTGCAATGGAATTTCGCTTCTGTGCGAGCGGCGAAGCTGAAAGAAGAGGCTTTGGTGAGGGGGCCACTCGCGGAGATTCCACGGTTTCAGCTGGAGCTAGTGGCGGGGTGACGGGGGCAGGCACGGTGATAGGGTCCAGCAATATCCCCAAGCCCACTTGCCCCGCGTCCGCTGGCGTATCCGAACTTCTTGTACTCCGCATCGAGCGCAACCTAGACTCCGAGCCGAACGTGATGCCATTCATTAGCGGAGACGGCGAGTCAGAGTCTCCGGCGGGCAAGCCGAGAAAGTTGCCGCACGGTTCGGACTGCGGCAGCTTGGTTTTGTCCAAGTACGAGTCGAGAAGGTCCTCGCCGTACGGCGAGCTCACTCCCTTCATGCTATCGGTATGCTGAATCAGGTCAGACGACTCTGCGCGCGGCTCGGCAGTCTCCAAGAAGTCGCCAAACCGGTTGTTCGAGTCAAAGTCGTCGTAGTCGTCGTCATCGTCGAGCCCGTTGTTTTCAAAGTCGTAGTCCAGAAGGGCGTCGTTCTCCAAGCCAAGGTCCTCCACGGTGAAGTACTTGGGACGCGGGGCCAGCTTTGTCTTGTAGTACTTGACGGAGGTGTTGCGGCCGCCGCAGATGTCCTTGACAAAGGAGAACTGCGACAGGGCGTCCGAGTCCTTCAGGTCGTCGTCGGCCTCGTACACGGCCTCGGTGTCCTTGCGGTCCTCCTTGGCTCGGAAGTTGCCCTCCGACGCCGCGATCAGCGGGTTCGAGTCGTTGACGCGCAATCGCAGCGACAGCAGCTTGGGGTCGAAGATGATGGGCATGTCCTCGGCGATCTTGTGCTTTCTTGGCGCCAGATCTACCGAGCTTTCCGACGAGCTTTGAAGCGGCTTCTGCGGCGGCCGCGCTCGCTCGGGCTCGGTGAAATTCATCAGCGCCAGGCCATGGAGCTTGCGCGGCAGGCTTAGGAGCAGCGCGCCCTTGTGGAGCTCCAGCAAGCTGGTGAACGAGCTGGGCCCGCGTCGTATGTTCTTGCGGCCGCTTGGCGGCTCGAAGTCTCCGCTCATGGCGAACGCTAGCGAGTCCGTGGTGGACGGTAGCAGCGGCGTGGCCCGCGAGTGGTGGCCGAACATCTTTTTTATGGGCGTAAGAAGCTTCTTGGGCGAGCTCATGGTCTGGGACGGAACGGCCTGCGGTGGAGTAAATTGCGGGTACTGGCCAACCAACGGCGAGCTGAGCGGAGTAGCCTTTGCAGCAGCCTTCGAGGGTAGCTCGGACGGCGAGCCCTCGGAGGTCGAGGAGTCACTTCGGCGGTGGGACTTGATGAGCGACCTCATGGCTTGCTCCAGTTGATCGATGCAGGCTATCAGATAGGAGATCGCGAAGGAAGCAGGACGAGGTGTGCGAGATGGGGCGCGAAGGGAAAGTGGAGAGAAGGCAGCAGAAAGAAGAGTGTCGCTTACAATCCGAAGGCTGAGAGAAGGCTCAGCAGTGTGCGTAGACTCAGAATGTGTCAGGTGAGGGGGATGACAGGATCGTTAGGATCGCCGCGACGGTCATAACCATTTGAGACAGAGCGTCCGTATACAGATCTCAGATCAGAGTATAGATGATGCTGCTAGTCAGACCCGACGACCAGATCGGACCGAGTAGATAAGGTGGGAGAACTCGGAACGGCCCACCTTACAGTGCCTCAGTGAGATTCTCATTCGCCATTGAGCATCTGAGTCTACAGAGGCATAGCACAGTGAACCAATTAACCCTCGATTATCCCTCGATTATCCCTCGACTATCTTGAGCTCGACTTATCTTGACCCTCGATTTATCTGCAACTCTAAGCGGGCCAACGCTATCACCGTCATTCGTAAGCTCGCATGCCTTCTCCAAGGAGCTACCTCGGAACTCGCTACCAGTACGCACCAATTCATATCCCCATTCTACGTACCATTACACTCGAGTGCATGAGGGGATGACTTCACAATGGTAATAATACTCGCTTACCGCCTGTACTGTGGAGAGTGCGATGGTCCCCGGATCTAGGGCTTGTACCCTAGCACGCGCACACGCACGTGCACCACTTGTGCGCGCTCGTACTCCAGACTGCACGCGGCGGCTCGAAAAAACTTCTAGAGTTGAAAATTTTAATTTCTTCCTAGCCAAACCTCAACGTCAATCCAAACCTGCCCAACATGTTGATGACAAAGGACGACAGAAAGAAGATTCACCAGTACCTCTTCCAAGGTATGTAAACTCCATCGCCGTGCTCCCGATATCCGTCGCTTCCCTAGATCCGTTTCCGGCGTTGCATCGATGTGGACCACAACGCAAACCAAACTGAAATGCACCCATCGCAATCAGCACCAATCCAATGAGCACGAATCGAAATCGGCACCAATCACTATCGCAAACCAGTACTAACAGACAGAGGGTGTTGTTGTCGCCAAGAAGGACTTCGACCAGCCAAAGCACGAGGAGATTGACACCAAGAACTTGTACGTCATCAAGGCCTTGCAGTCCTTGACCTCCAAGGGTTACGTCAAGACTCAGTTCTCGTGGCAATACTACTACTACACCTTGACTGACGAGGGTGTGGACTTCCTCAGACAAGAGTTGAACATCCCAGAGGGTATCTTGCCTATGACCAGATTGAAGGGTGCCCCAGCCCAGAGATCCAGACCTGTCTCCAGAGGTGCTCCTAGAGGTAGAGTCGGCGGTGACGCTTACAGAAGAAGAGCCAGAGATTAAGCGTCTGTCCATACGTTGTATACTTCATTCTTAATAAGAAACCATATCTGGAGAGCGTAGTCCCAAGCCCAGGCCCGCCCAAGTAGTACAAGCCTCACAAAGCCTTCCGAACTGTTTGACCCCATTGGTCAAGCGATTTGGTCCTATGTGGCCAGGGCTATTGGCCAGCTTGATGCGAGGGCAACGGCTATTAAGCGAAGTAATGCAAAATAGCGGATAATTCTGCTGGTTCCATGGGATACGAGAAAATGCAGAGCGCGTGGAAGCGTAGCCGAAAGTAGGGAATCAGCTTACCAGTCTGAGTGTCGAGAAGAACTAACGGTGAGAGGTGAGAGGTGAGAGCAGTGAGAAATAGTCAGTCGAGATAAGAGAACGTCTAGTCATGTCCGAGGCATATCTCGACTAGCTTTGTCTGAAGCAACATGAGGAGACGTGTCACGAGGAGGTCTTAGTATGGCTGAGTTAGGGTCTTGACGTTAAGCCATCCAGGCTGACGCGCACGGGCTCGCAACGCAACGGTTGTCATGCTTGCGCGAGCCGTATAGACTCGAAATCTTCCTAATTGGGCAACTCTCGCCGCCAACTCCATCAACCACGTCCGACGCGTCGCCCGCTTCCCGTCTCCTTCTCCAACTTCTTCCGCCTGCTGTGCCCCACTGTACCCCACTGTGCGTGACACGGCTCGGCCCCAGCCTGCACACTGCCCTCACTTGGCCACAATATCACCGTAACTCCACCAACAACCTTCCCCATGCAGCCCGACGACTTACCCGTGTACCCCACGCCCCAGCAGGCCACGTACGTGGTGCCGCCCCAGCTGCAGCCTGCTCGCCGGCCCCAGAAGCCCCACAATGCGGGCCTACCGGCCCAGCCCACGCCTGCCCAGTACTCGCAGGCCTCCTACAGCCAGAGACCGTACCAGCAGCAGTACCAGCTGCCGCAGCCGCCGCACCAACAGCACCAACAGCACCAGCCACAGCACCAGCTGCACCAGCCGCAGTACCAGCCGCAGCCCCAGCATCAGCCCCAGCAGTACCAGCAGCTGTACGCGCCCAGCTATGCCAACTCACAATACCAGGGCCAGTCCTACTACCAGAACCAACCCCAGTACACGCCCCCGGTGCAGGCCGCGCTGCCCTCGTACTCCACCGGCCAGTACGGCTCGCCGCAGTACGCAGCGTCCCCGATGGGCGGCGGCCAGTACCAGCCTCCTCCGTCGGGCCGCACGGGCCTGCAATCGCAGCCCACCCAGCCCCAGTACGCGCCGCCGCCGCCGCTGCAGGCCAGCGTCGTGCCGCAGCAGTCCCCGCCCCGGCAGCAGCAGCAGGCGCCGGCCAAAAAGCCGCCTGCCAACCGCTCGCGCGAGTCGTTCGAGGAGCCCAAGGTGTCGAACAAGCAGCGGCTCGAGAGCGAGTTGCGCCTGACGTTCGAGAAGGTGGACAAGAACCGCTCGGGCCGCATCTCCGCGCGCGAGCTCTCGTCTGCGCTCATGAACTTTGACAACACGCGCTTCCAGGACCTGACGGTGCTGCTCATGATCAAGTTGTTCACCACGTCGACGTCGCCCAGCGGGTTGAACTTCGAGCAGTTTGTGTCGCTTTGGAAGTATCTCACCGCGTACAAGAAGTTGTTTGTGGCCGCGGACGTCAACCGCCTGGGCGACATCTCGTTCGGCGAGTTCCAGCGCATCATCGAGCAGATAGGCTACAAGCTCAACGTGGACTTGGTGCTCCACCTCTTCCAGAAGTTTGCCAACAAGGAGATCCTGGACACCAGCTCTGCCATGGTCAGCAAGCTCAAGTTCGACGCGTTCATCGAGCTCTTGGTCTACTTGCGCAAGCTCACCGACATCTTCAAGCAGTACGACAAGGACCTCTCCGGCGTGGCCACCATCAACTACCTGGACTTCTTGTTGGAGATCAGCAACTTAACGTGAGCCCTCCCTCCTCCATTCTCCTTTGCCATGCTTGACGTACATGCTGCTTGACGTACATGCTGCTTGACGTTCCATGCTCCTTGACGTTCTCCTTGAGTGCCACGCTCTTGAGCATTGCCGCGCTGGCCACGCTGGTCCACCCTACGCCGATATGACTCTTTCCTGCACACGCGCGGGATGCTGAACCATCAGCGTTTCCTCTCATATATATCAACCATGCTAGCTCTCCGATTATGCGGCGCACGGCCCTCTATGGCCCATGCGACGTGTCGTAGAGCGTTGTACCAATACAGATTTTCTTCCACATACTCCGAGCTAGACGACACCGACTATTTGGGCAACGAGCCAGACTACCTAAAGTTGATCTTGACCTCCAGAGTCTACGACGTGGTCGACAATGCCGGCTCCCCCTTGACCCACGCGGTCAACTTGTCTCACAAGTGCAACGCCAACATCTACTTGAAGAGAGAGGACCTTCTTCCCGTGTTCTCGTTCAAGTTGCGTGGTGCCTACAACATGATCGCCAAGTTGCATTCCAAAACGCCCTTGAACGGTGTCATCGCCTGCTCTGCTGGAAACCACGCTCAAGGAGTGGCCTTTTCGGCGGCAAAGTTGAAGATCCCATCCACCATTGTCATGCCCACGGCCACACCCTCCATCAAGTACACCAACGTGAGCAGATTGGGCTCGCAGGTGGTGTTGTACGGTGAGGACTTCGATGCGGCCAAGCAGGAGTGTGCCCGCTTGAGTAGCTTGAACAATTTGACAGACATCCCTCCCTTCGACCATCCCTACGTGATTGCAGGCCAAGGTACTGTTGCCTTGGAGTTGACTAGACAGATCATCTTGGACGACTTGGACGCCGTGTTTGTGCCCGTTGGTGGTGGTGGTTTGATTGCTGGTGTGGCCACCTACTTGAAGAAGGTGGCTCCTCATGTCAAGATCATCGGAGTGGAAACTTACGATGCCAATGCCTTGCAGCAGTCGTTGGAGAAGAAGGACAGAGTCCGTCTCGACCAGGTGGGTATTTTTGCCGACGGCACCGCTGTGAAGATTGTCGGAGATGAGACCTGGAGACTCTGCCAGAAATACGTTGACGAAGTGGTTCTTGTCTCCACAGACGAGACGTGTGCTGCGATCAAGGATATTTTCGAGGACACAAGACTGATAGTCGAGCCTTCGGGCGCACTCGGCGTGGCGGGAATGAAAAAGTATATCCAACAGACCAAGATTGACCACCGCAAGAAGACCTATATCCCAATCTTGTCGGGCGCCAACATGAACTTCGACCGCTTGAGATTTGTCAGTGAGAGAGCCGTCCTCGGCGAGGGCAAAGAGGTGTCTTTTGTTGTTACTATTCCCGAAAGAGCTGGCGAGTTCGCCAAGCTTCAGCAGATCATTCACCCCAGGGCGATCACGGAATTCTCCTACAGATACTCTGGTTCTGACCTTGCTAACGTCTACGTCTCCTTCAATGTCCTCAACAAGAACAAGGAGGTGGCCTCGATCATTGATACCATGACCAACAACGAGCACAACTACGAGGTGGTTGACATTTCTGAAAACGAGGTGGCCAAAACCCACGGCCGCTACCTTGTAGGCGGGAAGTGCGGCAACTTCAGCAAGACTAACAGAGAGAAGTTGTTCCAATTTGAATTCCCTGAGAGACCTGGTGCTCTCACCAGATTCTTGCAGGAATTGAGAAGTAACTGGGACATCACCTTGTTCAACTATAGAAATCATGGAAATGACATGGGCAAGGTCTTGTGCGGGTTTGACATACCCGAGGATACCACGGACGAAGAGTTCCATAATTTCTTGCAAAAGTTGGGCTACAAGTACGTCGACGAGACGCAGAACATTGTCTATCAGAAGTTTTTGAAGTGAGCCTGCGTGCCCACTAATGTATATACAATTGACGAAGTTTCAATCAGCACGACGGAACTGACCTTCAGCACGACGTAAACTTCAATCAGCACGACGTAAAAATGCTTGGTACGCCTCGTGGTTAATGTGGACGCGCCCGGTCGCTTTCATCTGGCGCTTTCCCTCCTTCTGTCTCTCGAGCAACTTTTTTCTTCTCGAAATGTCCGCCGCGTGCAAACGTTGGGTGACATCTTTACGCTTGGCTTTGATCGTTTCGCGAGCAATCACCTTATTGTTGACTCTGGCCTGGATAGCGACCTCGAACAATTGCGATCTTAGGTACTCTTTGAAGCGTGCAACGTATTCACGGCCACGACTCTGAACCTGAGACCTATGCATCACCTGGGACAATGCGTCCTGAGCTTCGCCACTAACCAAAAGCTCCATCTTCACAATGTCCGACTTTCGGTAGCCAGCATCTTCATAGTCCAACGAAGCATAACCCTTTGTGGCACCCTTCAACTTACCGAAAAAGTCCTCAACCAACTGCGCCATTGGAATCTCGTACTTGAGCAACACCTGGCCCGTCGTAAGGTACTCAAGGTCCTTCTGTATGCCTCTGTTACTGTCACAAAGGGACATGACCGTTCCCACATATTCGTCGGGAATCGTCATAATCGCATTGACATATGGCTCCATGAACAGCTCGACGTTGTGGGTCCTTAAATCAGCCCCAGGAAACTCGTCTGGGTTGGTGATGGTTTTCTCCGTTCCGTCCCGGTACAAGATTTTATATGGCACTGTGGGTGCAGTTAAGATGATTTTGGTTCCGTACTCCTTCTCCAAGCGCTCTTTGAATACAGACGCATGCAACGAGCCCAAGAACCCCAAGCGCCAGCCGAGGCCAAGTGCATTCGACGTTTCCTTCTCCAAAGTCACAGATCTATCGTTCAACACCAAGTGTTCCATGTGGTCGTTCATGACCTTGAACTCACCGCCATCAGCTGGAAATGCTCCAACAAACACCATTGGCTTGGGCTCCTCGAAACCGGGGAGCGGCTCGAGCCCTTCGCTGTGGCCACTTTGGAAGAATGTGTCGCCAATCATGGCTTCACGTGGATTTCTCATGCCGGGAATAATGTACGCAACCTGCCCGGCCCGCACACAACTCATGGGAGTCCTGTCCGGATACATGGCTCCCACTTCCTTGATGTCGTATTTTTTGTTCGTATGCGCCGAAAGCAACTTCATGCCCTTGCGTATGCGACCGTCCTTGACGTACACGAGCATCACCACTCCCACGTAGGGGTCGTGCCATGAGTCCACAAGAAGCGCCTTTAGCGGCTTTTCCACGTCGCCCTCTGGACAAGGAATGTCCAGGATGATCTTTGGGATTATATTCTCGACGTTCAACCCGGTTTTAGCGCTCACGGGCACGCAATCTTTCCTGTCTAGCTCGAATGTGGATTCGACCTGGTCCATGGCCCGCGGGATGTCGGCCGCATCCAAGTCTATTTTGTTGATGATGGGCACAAGCTTGAGTCCCATGCTGTATGCAAGGTAGAAGTTGGCCACGGTCTGGGCCTGGACACCTTGTGAAGCGTCCACGAGCAACAACGCTCCGCCGCAAGAAGCATATGAGCGCGACACCTCCGCACGGAAGTCCACGTGTCCGGGCGTGTCGACCAAATGTAGTAAGTAGTCCTCCTTTGTGTTTGGGTCCTGGTAAAACATCGTGCACGTCTGGGCCTTGACGGTGATGCCTCGCTCACGCTCCACGTCAAGCTTGTCAAGAACCTGCTTGTTGGCATCGCCCGCCTGGATGACGCCGGTCAATTCTAGAAGGCGGTCCGACAATGTGGACTTGCCGTGGTCCACATGGGCCACGATGCTGAAATTCCTGTAGTTGGCGAGCGGGATCTTGTCGATGCGCTCTTCGATGCGCTTGATGTGCGCATCTCGATCTAGCGAAATCTTTTTATCTTGAACAGCAACGGTCTTGGCCTCGCTGAGCAAGTAGCTCGAGTAGCCGAAGGTCCTCCTCCATAGTAGGCAGCGTAGCGGTCGTAGCGAGAGCATATATGGTTGAAATTTTCGTCGCACTGAATTTGCACCCAGGCGCACACCACTACACTTTAGTTCAACATCGTCTCAATTACGTCTATTAGGCATTGTCTTTGGCAAACTGGCGAACGTAGTCCACCAACAACTCAACACTCTCCTCGGACACAGCGTTGTAGATGGAAGCTCTCATGCCTCCCACTGAACGGTGGCCCTTCAACCCAGTCAACTTGCGATCAGTTGCACCGGCAATGAACTTCTTCTCCAACTCGTCGCTCGGCAACGTGAACACTACGTTCATCTTGGAGCGTGCGTCGGCACGCACGGGCAACTTGTACAAGTCGGGCGACTCCTCCAACGCCGCATACAAGAGGCTAGCCTTTCTCTCGTTCTTCTTCTGGATCGCAGCGATGCCGCCATCCGCCACCAACTTCTCCGTGACCAACTTCAAAATATGACACGTGAAGATGGGGATGGTGTTGTACGCGGAGTTGTTGGCCTCCACAGTTGGGTAGTGGAAGGCGATGGGCACGAGGGGCAAGCCGGCCGCAATCAACTCGGCGTCGCTGGCCTGCTCAAGCAAGCTCTTCTTGATGATGTAGATCGTCAAGCCTGCCAAGCCGACGTTCTTCTGCGCACCGGCCATGATCAATCCATACCGGCTGACGTCAATGGGCTTGGACAAAATGTTGGACGACATGTCCGCAACAAGCTCTACGCCCTCAGGCAAGTAGTCGGTGCCGGGAACATCGGTAAATTCGTTGCCGTGCACGGTTTCGTTGTCGCAAACGTACAAGTATGCGGTGTTGTCCGCAATGCTCTCCCATTGGGAGTAAGGTGGGATGGCGGTGAACTTGGACTCCTTGGTGTTCACGACAATGTCCACATCAAAACCGAGTCTAGCAGCCTCCTCAGCAGCCTTTTTGGACCAAGCACCGGTGACAGCGTAAGCGGCCCTGCCCTTTTTGCCAGTACTCTTCAAGTGATGGGCCATCAAGTTGTACACAATGGACGAGAATCCAGTGGTTCCGCCACCTTGCATAAAGAAGACCTCGTGGGTGTCCGGAATGCTCAATAACTCCTTGAAATTCGCTTTGGTGTCGTCAATGACCTTGATCGCAGGCTTCGAGCGGTGAGAGATCTCTCCAATACCCAAGTTTTCGCCGTCATAGGTCAACAAGTCAACAGCAGCTTTTTGCAACACGCTTGTAGGCAACAATGCGGGTCCTGCCCCGAAATAGTTTGGCTCTTCACGCTCGAGAATACTCATGATGATGGTGTTGTACTGAGTGCGAGCTTGACTCATTAAATGCGAAAAATTACATGACTCAGGTCAATCTCCACCGACTCTGCGTGCCGTTCGGCCCTCTGTTTTCTATTCGTCAATTGTTTTCTTTCGCTTACGTATTGGTCTATCCATCTCTTTCATTATGCATTACACGTCTCAGTCATCATACTCTCATCACCCAGTCGTCATACTCTCGACTTCACTCAGTCATCGTAATCTCGAGTACGTACAGCACTGATGTAGTAGACCATTTCAACGTCCTCCGTGTCGTCCAACAAGCAGTGAAGGGCACAGGCGTGGTTGTGACATATTAAAAACATCACTGTGCGGCAGCTTTCTACTATTCTTGCTGCCAATCTCCAGTCCTTGAGCCTTACTGTGATTTCTTTCCCTTCCAAGTCATCGTTCTCGCCATCCCTTTCACCATTATAAGCAGTTGCCCTGAAACTGTTGGAGTCAGATGCGCTTTGCGGCTTGAACATGTCGATTTTGTCATTCCATGCGATCGTCACCTTGTAGTTGTCCTGCTCCTCAAGAACAAACTTGAGATGCCCTTCATGCCCATTCGCGATGATTCGAACTCTCTCCTGTGCCATTGAATGCTGGAATTTGTCCAAACGCTTGTATGTGGATGAAAACTCGTTGGGAAGCTTCATCATGAGGTCTACGACGGGTAGTTCTGGCTCACGCAACTCGTCTACGCCTTTCAAAATCCTCACCGGGACACGAAACGTGTGGTTTATGGTGTTTGCGTTCTCGGTCGTTTCTGAAAAGTAGAGCGCCAATGAAGCAGACCTGCTGCTCGACGAAGTCGAAGAGTTCTTCTGGAGTCTTAGACTTAGGTCGTGACTGTTCGCCCTATCGAAGTGGCGAAGCGTCTGCAAAAACATCTCAATGTTGATCTCTAGCAGGACGACGTTGTCTTTAAGACTCAGCACCTCAATCTCATTGAATATGCTCTCCATAGGAAACTTGCACCAAACCTGTGGTTCTTGAAGCACAGAAGAGTCATTTATCAGGATAGTTAAAAGTTGTGTCGGGCTGAATCGGAGAATAACAAACTTTCGAATGTTACTTATGAGGGAGAAGCATCGCTTCAAAGTTTCTGTACTTTGTGTGCGGAGCTTGAGCTTCATGAGGTTTACCACTAATGCGCGTACAGTTCGATGAGCATCAACATTTACGCAGTGAGAGATGAGGCATCACAGAATCATATGTGTCCTAACGAACGAAAGTCTAACTGCGTGACGCAACATTTTACGTACAAATAACCAGATTTTTTATTGCAAAAGCTGGGTTTACTCAATGCCAGATGGGTTATCCTGTTACTATACATAATGCTTCTAAAACATGCTGCTGCGTTGCCGTGGGTGTGTTATACCTTTAAGACTATGACCACAGAGTCACCTCTCAAAAACAACTTTGCTATGAATCTTTCTTTAGGCGTCGACTTGATGACCTTTCCTTTACTGTTGCGAGTAGTCTCTGTCCAAAGCTCCTTCACATCCTCTAAAATCAAGTTGCAATGTCTGTCGAAAGCCTTCACCTTCGCAAGTAGTTTCCGGTTGTTACGGCAGTATATCATCACGGGTGAACCGCTCTCCACGGATGACTGGATTAATGACATCGGTCCATACTTAAACTCGAACTCTTCGAGTTGTTGGAGCTCCGGCTCAGTAAGTTCCGACCTGGGACGGTCTATTAGATCACTATAGCTGTTAGTAAACTTGTCGACTGCGTTCATCTCTTTGTCGAGTACGTACGCCATTGTAATATGAGTGTTTTCACAAGTGGTTGCAGTCCACCTACGATGTTCGCACCAACTTGAACTGTACACGAAATTGAGGTCGCTCCATAATAGTCGTTATCTATATACTACTCCTTTGGCTGAAACGAAAGAGGAGCTGCTAGTCTGCATCCTCTTTTGATGATGTTTTCCACCCTATCTTTCAACACCCGTGAAGGACAGGTTACAGCAAGTGTAGAGAAATCGATCGTAGCCTCTGCATTACCGATCTTGATCACTGCACTCTTGATATCCATCTTCGTGATTGACTCTCCAAATTGCGCCCGCAACAAGGCCGATATGCGCTGAATTCTGCTCGAAACGTCTGAAATGGCGTGTGCCTTCTTTGGTTCTTCAGGTTTAATTTCGCCGTCGTCCTCTTCCGCTTTGACAGCGGAATGACTGCAAGTCTTGGAGGTGAGCTTGACCGACAGCGGAGCAGAGTCTACAGAATAAAGAACAGCCACAACGCTGTCTGCCAAAGAATCAGCCATGGCATTGTTGTTTATCCATTCGACGGTTGCAAGGTGCCCATCTGCAGTTTGTGTCTTTTCGATGGTGACGTAGATCTGATCCATGATGAGGCATTCCCAAGTATCGTCATCTTCATGAGTGACGTTGATATATCCCATCATTTGCTCAAGGTGCCATGTGATCAAGGATATGTTAGCTTGGATCTTGAGCTTGATGTTGGATTTGACAGTCGATGTCGTCAACTGGGTGAATTCTTGAAGATCTTCAAGCTGTAGCAAGTTCAAGTCAAAGTCTTTGGATATCAATACACCGGATACGGTGATGCCTGTGCTCACGATGTTTTCCTCTGTTTGACCATCCTTGCTGCTGTCAGTTGATCCATTTTGGCTCTTTTCAACCACAGCCGTTGTCTCGTGAGCTGGGTTTTCTCCGTCAACCTCCATATCATCAACCTCGGTGATTTTCATTTCTTTGGCCCTTTTCTCGAAGAAATCTTTCATTAGTTTGAGTTCAGCTTCGGCCAACGACCCAACGACCTTAGCGATCTTTACTCCCTGTATACCGATTAGAAGGTTTTCACAGTTTCTTGGATTGAAAACTTTAACCTCTTCGTCAGTGCCTTTTCTCGATGAGTATCTACTCAACAAAGCAGATTTCAATCTTCCCATCGGGTTGCTGTCACCGTGAACGAGAATGATCTTCTTAGGCGCACACTCTTCGATAAAGCCGGCATTCTGCTGGAAATCAACATGTGCAGCGAAAGATATTTCATCGATCGAAAGACGTCTGGGAATAGCAACTTCCGAATTTGCTATCGATGGGATTGTGTGAGGCTCTGCTAGTAATTCTTTCGCCATGGTGCCCTCAACGGAGTATCCAGTCAAGATACAAGCATTCTTTGGATCCGGGGCCCACCTCTCGAGTAACTGTCTCGACACACCGCTTTGAAGCATTCCGGGGGACGCAACGACGACGCAGGGTCCCATGTCGTGAACCTTATCTATGCTCCTGATGGATTTGATGTGCTTGAACTGGAAAGGATTGGTTTTCTCTGACGACGTTGCACTGAGGCGAATTTTCTCACTCATGATGCTGGTATATGTTTGGTAGACCGCCATACACTTACGAGCAAGGTTTGAGGCGTAGTAGATATTTATATTTTGGATGTCTTCGTTCATCGACCAATACTCCTCCAAAATCAAGAGAAGCTCTTGCGCTCTTCCCAAGGCGAACACCGGCATCAACACACGTCCACCTTTTAATATGGTCGAATGAATGTTCTTCATCATTCGCGACTCTTTCTCGAGCCGAGGCTCATGTGTGGCGGTCCCGAAAGTGGACTCGGTAATCAAGATGTCAGGTCTGGTTGGCGGTACCTCAGCAACTTTCAAGTGACGATCTTCCTCTCTTGAGTAGTCACCGGTGAAGAGGACTTTGAGGCCACCAATCTCGATGAAGTACATGCAAGCACCTAAAACATGACCAGCATGGTACGCAGTAAAGCGAATGCCCTCAACCTCCATTGTGGAGTGGTAGTCGATCGTTTCGATCTTTTCGAACGAGGTCATCAAATCATCATCAGTGTACAAATTCGCCGACCCTCCTCCAGTTTGCTGTGAGCTATCCATTTGCCGAGCTTCGTCACCACCCCCAGCGATAGATGTGACACGAACGAAATCGGAAAGAAGCCATCTATAGATGGCTTTCGTTGCATGGGTCATGAAAACTCGTCCACGAAAGTTTGTTTGCTGCATCACGTAGGGCAAAGAAGCAGCATGGTCCAAGTGGAAATGACTTATCAATAGGATATCGATTTTGGACAAGTCGTACTCGTCAAAGAAGGGCAATGAGTTCATTCCACTGAGACCTGGGTGAACTCCGGAATCCAACATGATGACCTTGTTCTTGTATTCAATGATATGACAAGATCTCCCCACCTCATTGCATCCGCCAAGCCCAAAGAACCGAAACTCCTCTGTCAGTCCTGACGTGGAGCTGGCCACAGTCATCTTGTTGTAGATTTTACCTTGAAGACAGACTGTGCAGTATCGTTGGCTACCTACTTAATGATTTCTGCTACTTTCAGAAAACGCACTACTCTACTAGAAATGGATCGCAAACTTGAAATCAATAATTAACTAGACTAACTCAAAAGCTTACTGGGCCGATCCGCCGTAGCACTGCTCGTTTTGCTTCTTTCTCAACTCGAGCACGTTCAACACCGACTCAGCAGCCTTTACACCTGAAAGGGCCATGGCACCGAAAGTGGGGCCCATTCTGTTGGAACCATCAACCTCGGCCAACTCCATGCCGGCGATGACCAATCCTGGGGCCACTTCGCGAGTACCCTTCACTATGGCGTCTTCGGCCTTGTTCATGTCAAGACCTCTCATTCCACCCAACTCGAAAGCATTTTGGGTGCCTTTGGGCTTCAAAGTCTCCAATCTTTTGGCGGAAAATGCACCAAATGGACCATCGTGGCCAGTGGTAGAAAGCACAACATTGCAATTGATGGTGTTAGGGTCCATGCAAGATTGGGTGTCATGGTTCAAGGCGACCAAAGTCCAGTTGGTCACAACACCAGCAATGCGCAATTCACCGGTAGTCTCGTCACGACGAGTGATCAAATCTTCAACTGCAGTGGCATTGAACAATTTCACGTTCGGGAACTGCAACACCTTTGACATCAAGGTAGACATGAACAACGCGGCGTGTTTCACTACCACATAGTCGCCCTCGTCCTCGTAGGCAACCTCGATCTCGTCCAAAAATAAGTCCGCAGGCTTTCTCAATACCATTGCAGAGAACAATTGACCTCCTAACCAGCATCCTCCTCCGGGAGACACCGAGGCTTCAATGATGGCGATCTTCAAGTCAGGTCTGTTTTTGGCTAAAACGTACGCAGCAGACAACCCAGCACTACCTGCGCCAACAATGACAACGTCGGACTCGGTGTATTTATCCAAGTCGGCGAAATATCTCTTCGTCATCGCTCTAGAGACAGTTGACTCTCTGATGGGTGCAAATTTGAACTTCTCCCAGTCGGCGAAGCTGACTTGGGCGGCGGCCGCATCAGAGTTAAGACGGACAACCTTCTCTTCGTTCTTGAGAGAAGCAAGAGGGGTTTGAATCATGGTGGTAGGGCTCATTTTGCAATTGGTGTACTTAGATTCCTTTGGGGCGTCGCCTCCTTTTATACTCTTTTTGGTGCAACCTAATTTTCAGTGAACAATAGCCCAGCTCCCAACATTACTCCCTAGCAAGTCTGCTTTGCAAGTCAATTTCCGCATTTGAGTGCCCTGTAAGTGCATAAACTTGATCGGACGCTAAATTGCGGAGAGATTCATAGCGAAAAAGTCGCAGGGTCCAGACTTGTAAACGCATACGAACAATAGGGCTTTTATTCAATTGGCCAGAGATCTGCAACTCTAGCGATTGGAAATGCGAGCAGGTCACAACCCTTCGCCATGAATTAAATGACGAATACCGTGAAATTGTCGCAGCTAACTTTTGAAGAACACAGCCTCAGTTTGCTTTGATGCATGCCGTTGCGGTGCAACGAATGTCATGAGAAAACCTCGCAATACCACAACTTCTAAACGCATAATCTCTGTTGACTGGTTTATGCTTCGCGGTAAAATTGGAAGAGCGATCCAGGCTTTAATTGATAAGCTAGATTGAATTTTGGTCGGAATATTGTCCTGCGAGCACACAACGACTACCCAGTAGAGTTGGATCTAACTGGCACGGATGGAGTATGCAGCAAACCTCCTTTGTCACAGACATGCGAACAGCGGATTTCCACTAGTGTTGGGAAAGATTTGCGCAAGTTGCTTGCAATTAACTCATGATGCGCCGGACTCTAGAGAACGCCCTCGAATGATATCGAATATGAGCCAAATCAGATTGAGGTTGCAAACGCTTTGATTTATCATAATGAGCAAGTCTGACATCTTTGAGACGGTAGGTCCCGACTGTTGGGCTTATTTTGCGCACAACTATGCCTATCAAATGACAATTTTTGAAAATGGATGGATCTAAATGTATATATTTAGTTGCTGGTTGGTGTGGTAGTAGTCTTCAAGGCATGTTTATCCATTCTTTGCCCAATCGTGAATAGTAACGAGCAAATGGTTGCACAGGCTAATGCAGCACCTCCGTACTGAATAGCATTGAAGTAGCTTCTTGGTTTCATACTACTAGAGTCGTCAATCAAAAGTCCAGCTATTGGAGACCCCAATAGATTCCCAATCCCTCGAAAGAGGTATAATGTACCAGCTACCAGGTAGTATGCCTCCATGCCGAAAGCCTCCGCCAAACAAGCTGGAAGCAAGGAAATAATGGGGCCAGAGGGCACAGCGTATAGCACAACAAACGCTAAATATGTCGATCTGATTGGTACCAACCATAGAGAGTAAATCGTGACAGTGCTTAACGCACAACAGATCAACTGCATGTTAAATCGTCCAATATAGTCTGCTGTATGACCTAGCAATATTTTTGAACAGGCATTTACGCCGTTGTTGATTGCAATGAAGGTTGCTCCTTGGGTGGTGGTGAATCCTAAGGTAACCCCATACGAGGACATGTAGATTAACGGAATCAAATATCCCATGGATTGAAACAATGCGCAAAACATTTGCAGGTGGAAAGCATACGACTTGAAAAGATACATATGCGAGCGAATGTTTCTTCCTCTTATCTTGTGTTCAGGGTGAGGATGAACCATAAGGCTGCAAGGCAAGGTGATGGCAAAAGATACAAAGCCCAAAGTCCTCAACGCCCATTTCCACCCGATAGTCCTGAGTAGATACCTCGTCACAATTGAGAAAGCCACCGATCCGAACCCACTTCCAGCAAATATAAGACCCATGGCCACACCGCGATGCTTGTCAAAGTATTGTGCGGAGTATATAATGGGAGGCAAGTATATTAAAGAGCCACCGACTCCAAACATC
Organism: Helenozyma rhizophorensis; assembly: GCA_030573355.1. NCBI lineage: Eukaryota > Fungi > Ascomycota > Pichiomycetes > Serinales > Metschnikowiaceae > Helenozyma > Helenozyma rhizophorensis. The sequence continues at coordinate 75,767 of JAJMDD010000011.1, forward strand.
ACGCCTTGAGTCATTGCGAATTGCCATGTGGCATTGCAAAAGCTAGCAAGAATCATACCGAGGGATAGCAAGGTGCTGCCAAAAGCCATAGCTGCGAATGTCAGGACATACTTCCTTAAATGGCTTTGGAATGCACTTCCCAAGTATGTGATGGAAGTAGCCAAGGTTCCAATGAGCGCAACCTTTGAAGGACCCACATGAATCAATGGACCATCGGCTGAAAGGTAGAATTCCTGGAAGACACCATACGTAAAGCCAACCCCGAATACTACGAAGTTGCAAAGAATTCCAGCAGCAACGCACTGAAGTCCGTACTTCTTAATATCAGGCTTCTTCTCGTTGTAGTTATCTGATTCAAATATACCGAAAGTCATATCAAGGTTCAAATCTGGTGCATTTTGGTGCAGTGAAGAAACTATTTATCTATTGAGTCACACGAAGGTTGCGAATGTGGGGTGCGGGTGGGTTCGGATGTTCTGAGAAAACTCCGTTTTGCAACCGTAAACTCCCGTTTGCGGCCGTGACGTCAAAGTCGACTTCCCGCAAGTTGATTTGAGAATGGCTTCATCCGTTACTCACTAAAGATAGCTCAGGTCAGTTTTGTTACATGAAATTCTTTTGCCTTGTATTAAACCTTGTCCATGCATGCTCTGACTCTTTTCTAATCTTGCTCTAACTCTTGCTCTTTTCGTTGAAGCTCTGAAAGTACCTGTCACGGAAGCTCGTGACGTTGTTCTCAATCATTCCGTTGCTCGTTAACCCCTTGTAGTCCTTATCCCGCTTCACGTAGACGACAAGGCGTCTAGACCATTTATGAAATTCTTGCACCAAGACATAGAGTAACTCCAATCTCTCATGTTGAGGAATGTGGTGTTCAACATATTCATCGTTCGCAGTAGGCATCCAGAACGCTAGTCTACCACCAACGGGCAATCTTTCCGCGGAGAAACTGAGTAGGTCATCCAACAAGTTTGCTAGCTCATAAGGTTTCTTGGGCGCAATGAAATCCCTCCGCATATGGCCGAGCTCCCCTTCTACAACATTATTTTCTCTGCCAGCCGCTTTCTCAGGATTCTTTGCCCCGCAAACCTTGAGGCCCTCACGAACTCCGTAGGGAGGGTCGCACACTATCGTGTCTATGGTAAAGTTGTTTCTGAATGCGTTGTTCGTGAAGTCCATCACAAATGTGTCCATAAATTGTTTGGACGTGCCGTACTGCTTAAAATTGGTTTTCAAGTTGCACTTGGGCCCTTTGCCTCGGATACTGCGAACATCAATGTCACTCCCTAGGGGATACGCTCCGAAAAATGCTCCAGCGACAAGGAACGAGCCGGTTCCTGTGAATGGGTCGTACGCTATCTTGCCAGGGAGAACTTGAGCGATGTTGCAGCTGACCAATGATAGTTCTGCTTCAAATGATGTCGTACCGATGTATCTCCGCCGTTTCAAGTCATACTCTTCGACAACTCCGGCGGATCTAGCACTCAAAATCACCTCTCTTCCAAACCAGAGATATTGCGGCGTTTCTGCCTTTTCCATCCCCTCGACTTCGTATTTCTCAAGGATAGCAAACACGACTTCCGGGTTCTTTAGGCGAATCTTGCCCTCAAACGCTAAGTATTTGAATGTTTCTATCGTTGTGATTTTCTCCGCAGTGGTTTTAGCACCTTTGAAACTCACGAACTCAAACTTAAAAGTGTTGTGTTTGTATGTTCCAAATTTGTCTGCTGACTTGCTTTTGATGTCCGTGTGGAGGGATTCCAAATCGATTCCTTCACCCCAAAGTTCATATATCCCCTTGGCGAGAATGGACCTCCTTATCAAGTTTTGAGCTTCTTCATCACTCTTCAATTCAACTATCAAGAACGGGCTTTTTTCGTCGTGATGACTGAGATCCACATCAATTCCATAAATGTCGGCTATGGACTGTAACTCGGCTACCCTAAAGTTGGGGAACGAGTTGGCAAAGGTTATAATGTACTTCGTCATCACTACCTGTGCGATTGTGCGAATGCCGATGAGATTGAAAAAATGATAGGCAGGTGCGGAATCAACTTGGGTGCAAATATTGTCGAGGCAAATTTCCGTCAATATGAGAATGGATTCCCTGAATAACTTATTGAAATATTCAAAGTTGGTATGTTGGCTTTAATGGCTTGGAATAGCTCAATTCGTTTTTTTTACGATGTTTAGAAGTTGTGCCATTTGCATGTCTTCGACATAGAAATATAGAAACTGTAAAACCGTAACCGACATTTTGGGTAAATAAATGTTGAGATTTCAAAATTTACCTCATGGCGATACTTACCAAGTCACTCCAAGACCACTTGTTCTTGAAGGAGAGCCATAGATATTCAATTATTTGGATTTTGTAGGGGTCTTTGCGATTGATCGTGAGATCACATAACTTGTCCAGTGGGACGGCAAGTGACTCCGGAAGAAGGTTCGTAAAAGCACCACTTCTTGAAACTCAAACCCAAATACAGCTCAGTTTGTAAGCGATGGCAAGGACCACCCTTAGTATGTCATTTTGGCTCCTGTTAAGCTCGTCGAACAAGGCACGCTGTTGGGAATCAGAGTCGCAAACCGTCTCGCTCCTCAAAAATTACCTCAGAGGTTGGAGATGGACTTGTGCTTTGATAAATAGAATTAAAATTGAACTGAATTCAAGTTTTAACTTCATGAATATCTATGGAGCAATTCCAACAACAAGATCGGTCCCTTGGCCCAGTTGGTTAAGGCGTGGTGCTAATAACGCCGAGATCAGCGGTTCGATCCCGCTAGGGACCACTTGACACTGGGCGTGTGGCGTAGTTGGTAGCGCGTTCGCTTAGCATGCGAAAGGTCTCCGGTTCGACTCCGGACTCGTCCATTTTTTTCGTTGCAGTGACGTTTAAAGCAAACGAATGAGATTGCTTAGCTGCGTAGCTGTTTTTTGGTCTGCTAGTCAGAATTTCGCGGAGCATTGGTACTTCATCTCATTGAACACGTGACCAGATCGCGCACGACTTTGTGAACAACTGAAAATGTGGTATCAGATTCGTGAACATCCTGCGTTTTCAGATTTTACATAGTTATCGTCTTTAAGTTATTATAGCTTGTTCAATCCATACATTACCCTGTCGATAGCAGACACTTGTATTTACTATTGCCAGAGAATGTCGTCTTTTGATGATGATGAAGCCCTCTTCGAGGATATTTACGATGATGACGCCAAAACAGAAACTGTGCCGTCGACCAAAAATGGAGAAGAGCAAGTGGAGGAAAAACTGATAACTCCTCAAGAAACTGAGGCGAAGCCTGAAGTTGCCGCTCCACTCCCTCCCCCTACCAGCGCCCCTCCCGTTGCCCAGAACGCCGACGGGCCGACTTCTAACTTCAGCGCGCCCGATAATGGTTCACAGGCGGGGTTCGGCACAAACCCAAGTGCTCAAGCTGGTCAATCAGCTCAGCCTCCAGCGCAGTTTGATCAATATAACCAACCGCAGCAATTTGACCAAGCTCCAAACGGCCAACAACAACCCCAGTTTTCACAGCAGCAGCAATATCAACAGCAATCCCAGAACAAAATGCCACCTTCCAACCTTGGTCGCGATAGTGGAAAAATGTTCATTGGAGGACTTAACTGGGACACAACTGAGGGAGGCTTGGTCTCCTATTTCTCAAAGTATGGAGAGATTTTGGACTACACGATCATGAAAGACTCTAGTACAGGTAGGTCGCGTGGGTTTGGGTTCTTGACCTTCAAGGATCCCCGTGCAGTTGATGAGGTGATCAAGAAGGATCATATTTTAGACGGAAAGTTAATTGACCCTAAGCGAGCAATTGCAAGAGAGGAGCAAGATAAAGTTGGCAAGATTTTTGTCGGCGGCATTGACCCTCTCGTTAACGAACGAGACTTCAACGATTTCTTTTCTCAGTTCGGCCGTATTATCGACGCACAGCTCATGATCGACAAGGACACCGGCAGATCCAGAGGCTTTGGTTTCATCACGTACGACACGCCGGAGGCAGTAGATAGAGTTTGTGTCAACAAATATTTAACATTAAAAGGCAAAGCAATGGAAGTGAAGAGAGCCGAGCCAAGAGGGCTGCACCAACAGAGTCTGCACCAGCATCTGCAGCAACAGCAACAACTGCAGTACAACAACCCATATCAAAATACTTATGGTCAGTATCAGATGCAATATGGCCAAAATACTCCAAACTTCTCTGGTGCTACGCCAGAGATGATGCAGGAGTATTGGCAAAGGATGCAATGGTACATGTTCCAGCAGCAGCAGGCGGCAGCTAACCAGGGTCAGGAGGATGGAGGCGAGCCGGAGCAGCAGCCATTGAACCCGCAACAACAGGGCTCTGATGGCGCTGCTGCAGCTGCCCCAGCTCCTAAAGAAAATGTACCTACGGCCCCTGCTGGGCGGCCACCTCTCCCCGAGGGACCTCGTGGCCCTCGTGGTGCGTTTCCTACGGGGCCAAGTAATGGTAACGGTAATGGCAAAAAGCTCAACTTGCCCAAGGGACCAAGAAAAGCGCCTAGCGGGCCATCAAGAGCGCCTAGCGGGCCATCAAGAGGAAGAAGCGGGTACAAAGGTAAAGGCTACCACCCATACGGGCGCGGGAGCAGAAGATAGGAGGAGACGTGGAATGCTAAAGGGCAAAAATAAGAGGAAAACAAAAAAAAAGATTTACATATTGTCTGATTACGAAACGTCTTTCTTCTGGAAACGAGTATAACTAACCATCAATGAAAAAAAAAAAAATGCCAATTTATTAATACTGTACTTATCTCTTCTTACTGGGGCGAGCATTCTTGGCCTTTCTCCTCTCTTGCAACTGTCTGGACTTTCTGATATCCTCAGTCGAGCGCAACTCTTGTTTCTGGCCAGGCCTGTTGAAACCCTTGACCCTCACACCTGAATCCACAGCCTTGGCAACCTTCTTCTTTTGCTTGTGATAGTCATCTCTGTACTTATCTGGTCTCTTAGGGGCAGCCACCTTCTTGTGCTTGAACCTTCTATTATCGCTCTTCGCGTCCACAGTGTTTTCTGCCGCAGCGGCTCCAAATGACAGAATATTTCTATGTTTCTTCCACTCGTCGAATTTGCCCGACTTGAACGACGCTGGGAGCCTTTGGCCGTTTTCACCAATGATGTACTTCTTCGTGTCAGTGGACTGACTGTTGATATACTTGCCCTTCTTCTTGTCCCATCTCATAACCTGAGTATTCTTTTGCATTTTGTCATCGTCGCCCAAATCGAAAGTAGCTCTTGCCGCGTCATTAGCAAACGACGAAACAATCGACATCTGTTGATCTTGAATTTCTTCCGCGGGAGCATGGTGACTCATGTAGAACTGCGGGTCTCTGTAGCTCTTCTTCTCCTTGGTTCTTTTCGCCAACAAGCGGTCGCCGTCTTCAAAAGCATCCTCCAATTCCTGGTCATCAGCCTCTATGCTTGTGACATTGTATCCCACCTCCCCAACATCACCCTTCAAAATTTCATCTTGCACAGAATGACTCAAGCCTGCTAACCTCTCCTTTTCAAGCAACTCTTTTCTTTCCTTCGCTCTTCTTTGAATTGGTGCGAGCTGCCTTCTGCGACGATGCATTAAATTAACCAAAGAGTCCTCCTCCTTCTCTCTGCCCTTCTTTGAAAACTCGAACACAGTTTCCTTAACCTTACGGTCTTGCAATTTAGCGAGAAACTTTTCCTTTTCCTTCTCCATGTTGGGGCCGAAAAGAACATGTTGGTCATCCCATGAACCGGCCTCCATGAGTTCCTTACTTCTCTTCACAGACTCTGGAGAGGCTGCCTGGCGTGTACGGTAGTATAATTTCTCACCTTTCTCTGCAACTTCTTTGATGGTTCTCAACTCATAGCTGTTCCGCAACAACGACGTCACCATTTCTTCAAATGATTCGAGTTGAGCACGAGGAAGAGCGCCCAAAACTAATCTGTCCGTGTAAGAAACCTTCGGCTCGACGTAATCACTTCCCTTGGAGGCTTTGAGCAATTCACATTTCTTCTCATGCATGGATGTAATCAAGATCTTTTTTCCTAAGAAAAGCTCCAAATCGAGGAGGTAAGCGGCCTCGGCTTCGTTCACAATGGAATAAGCCCAACCTTTATTACCTGCTCTGGCAGTTCTACCAACTCTGTGGATAAAAATTTTGGATGAGCCGGGTAATGTGAAGTTCACGACGTTCGCCAAGACTGGGATATCGATACCACGAGCTGCAACATCAGTGACAACCAAAATATTGGTAAGTCCAATCCGGAATTGGTAAAGTTGATTATTTCTTGCTCGTTGATCCAAAGAACCATAAATGTAAGACACGAGATAGCCTGCATCTCTGAGCAAGCCTGTGACGTACTCGACATGATGTTTCGTGGGGACGAAAACGATTGTAGAGTGGGGCGAAGGCAAAACATTGGCTGGTGGTAACCTCTGCCTTTTGAAGCGCTCTCTCTTTCTGTCAGTGGACTGCTGATCTTCTTCGTCAGATTCTTCATCGGCCTTCTTGTTTTCTCTATCGATCTTCGCAAGTTCTTCTTGAGTAGCCAACGGTATCTTTATGACTTCTTGGATAATGTGCAACAATGCCCCCTCTCTTTCGGTTTTCTTCACAGAGAAGAAAGCCATTTGCAAGAGCTCAGAAACTTTTGTCTCTGCGTCCAACCTTATTAAAACAGGGTTAGTTAAACCGGCTTTGGCAAAATCTATAAGAGAACGAGGCAAGGTTGCCGAGAACAATAGAGACTGTCTGTTTGTAGGCAAAGCAGCTAACAATTCGTTAAGCTGCTCGGCAAAACCCATCTCAAACAACCGGTCGGCTTCGTCAAAGACGATGTACTCGACAGTCTTCAAGTCTAAGTCCATTTCGACTTTCAAGTGCAAAAATCTTCCCGGGGTTGCAACGATGATATCTGGATTAGACATCATAGAAGAGAATTGTTCCTCCATGGAGTCACCACCAATAAGCACAATCGAGCGCAAATCAGTGCCCTTACTGAACTCCTTGACCTGCTTGAAAGTCTGCAATGCCAACTCTCTCGAGGGAGACAAGATCACTGCTCTTGCTCCGACCTTTGCAGAGTGGGCTTTCAATTTTTCAATCACGGGCAAGGTGAAAGCAGCGGTTTTACCCGAACCAGTTCTTGCCATACCGACAACGTCTCTGTTCTCCATGATTAAAGGAATGGTCTTTCTTTGAATGGGAGTAGGCTGCTTGTAGCCTTTCCTGGAAATGTTGGACAATATAAATTTGGAGAGGCCGAACGAGGCAAAGGTTCCAGCTTTAGCTTTCTTCGCATTTGGGTTGTTCACAGCGAAGTAAGACGCAAGGTCTTTTGCATCTTCCCTTGCATCTTCTCCGTCCGAAAGTTCTAGAGAAATAAACTCAGCTCTTTTAGCTGGTTTGGCAACTTTCTGTTTCTTTTGTGCGGGTTTCTCTTCATCATCGCTTATAATGTCCTGGACTTCTTCGTTGTCTGACTGAGCATCTGAATCGGAACTATTATCAGAATCATACTCCTTTCCTTGGAGGGCCAAGGAACTGGCAATGTCATACTCTTCGTCGTCAGACATTTAATTAGATTCTAGTATCAGATGGATCTAAGCAGAGCATCGCAGGAAAAGAGCAATCTACATGCAGTACACAATATTTGGCAGTGAATGCCAAACGACTGTGGGGGCCTTGCGGGGCAATGGCAATTTGAAAATTCCAATGACTGATATTTAATGTATATTCGTGCTTCATTCGAGCAAGTACCGGTATTGTGATAAGGTTGTGTTTCGTCTTGACCCCAATGAAGTACTCTTGAGTTCATGAAGAAGTCGTCAGATATGATTTCTGTCCATGCTGGACGCTAAGACAAGGTGGCATATCTCGTTTCAAGACCGGGGTTAAGCCAAGATGCTCTCAAATTCATCCATGTTCTCCAACTCGTCCTGTTGAGTTACTTTTTTGACAACCTCTCTCTTTGAGGATTCAATGACATAGCCATTCAAGATCAACTCATCCAAGATGTGATAGGCCTTTGAAAAGCCAAAGATGATGTCTAGTTCGCAGACATTGCCGTATAATTTGTCCATCTGTTCGACGTATCTGTGGATAATTTCGAGCGCCAACAACCCGTTGTCCAGCGAGTCCACGCCTATCACAAAAAACAACGAAGCGTATCGGCGGTAAATGATCTTCATGTCTTTGTACTCTAGGATGTTGCACATCTTGGCCCGTCTGGACAATATGATGGTGGTGAGTTCTCTGGTGATCTTTCCCTTTTCTTTCTGACTAATGGTCTGGTACCATTTGCTCAAGCGGACCTTCCCTTGTCGAGATAACAAGAGCACGAACTGAATGGCCATGACTGTGCTGTGTAATAAATTGGTATCAGTGGTACGTGAGTGTTGTCGTGATTGTGGTACGCGGATGCAGGCACACGCAATTACATACGTGAGCCCTATCGAAGCGAAGTTGGCGGGAATGGCGGCTACAAAATGGTTTTAAATATACAATTAGAACGACTGCTGGCCGTGGATTATATGCTTCAGAATGCTATTAGTGTGATTGACGCGCATGTTTGACGCGCATTAAGTCAACGCCGTCAGCTCCAAGAAGGCCAATTGGTCGCGGACCTCCTTGCAGAGCTCCTTGCGGTCAACGTCCTTGTAGTTCTCGAGGCGCAAGTTCAACTCGCACAAGAGCTTGTGCATCTGCTGCCATACATCGAGCTCAAAATCAGTGCCCGTTCTATCTTTTACGCCGTCGCCAAAGAGGCGCCAGCGGGTTCCGTCCTTGTCGATTGTCTGGTGGTCTTGCATGAGACTCCAGGGTTCAAGTTTGGGGAAGTTGGCATGGATGAAGAGCATACGCGGCTCGGTGAGCGTGCGCATCTCCTGCTGATATTGGTCCGCTGGCACTTTCGAGCGGAGCTCCTGCTTCTGGCGGTTCCATTCGTAGTCTTCCACGGGGTCAAACTGGCCCATGCCCTTGCCGTTGAACTCGTTGCCACGGAAGTTGCCCAACGCAGCCAAGAAATGGCCCACCTGGTAGAACAGCTTTTCGAGCACCAGCGCCGCGGCCAAGAACGTCTCTTTGTCACCCTCGCCCTGCGCACCCTGGGAGAACATCGAGTAATAGTAGTTGGGGCCGTACAGGTTGTAGTAGAAGGCGAGGAGGACTGCCTTCATGTGGGTGCGCTTGTTGATCATCAACTGTCCCGACTCCGACGATGGGTCGGGAATGGCGCCCACGCGCTCGTGGTAGGGAACTTCGGTGGCCCAGTTGAGTCCGTCGACGGGCAGCTGGGGCACGTACTCGCCCAAACCTTCAAAGTAGCGAGGGAGGAGCTTGCTTGTGCTGAGCTTGACGCCGGCAATCTCGTAGAACGCCGGCAGCGTGGAGCGGCGCCAGTAGTCGGGCCACACGACCATGCCGGTGGTTGTGAACGGGCTCTTTTCGAACAAGTGGTCTGGCGCGTAGGCGGCGAAGTTGTCGCTGTCCATCAACAAGACGTTCTCAAACGACGAGAGGAGGATCGCCAACAGCTTGTACTGGTAGCCCTTGAAGTCCAAGTGCGGGGGTAAAGTGTTTTTATCGCCGAAAAGCGCGGTGGGGAGGTGGATGCAGCGGGCGTTCATCACGGGGAACACCCGCAGGCAGAGCTCGAGATCGTACTCGTCCAAGGTCGGGATGAGGATCTCCACGGGCAACTTGCAGCCGGACTCGCGCAACAGGCGGATCAGTAGCAACGTAAGCCAGTTGAACTTGCCGCCGCCCACGTACACGATTCCGTCGCCGGCGTAGAGGCCCTCGGGTGCGGTGTCCGGGAGATTCTCGAGCACGTAGCGGTGCAGGCGCACCATAGAGTCGAGCTCGTCCTCGGTGAGCTGGAAGAACAGGCTGAGGTAGTCCTCCAGGTGCAACGGGTGGTGCTTGAAGTCCGTCTCGAAGCGCTCGGAGTGGAACCTGCCCAACTTGGAGTACAGCCCCACCTTGGGCTTGTTCGGGCGCGCCTTGATGATGGTCTTCATCACGCCCTCGTAGAAGCGGTGGCCGAGCGCCAAACGCTTGGCCCGTTCGCCGGTGTAGGCCGAGTTGATGTGGACGATCTTGGGCTGGTCCGGGTTGGGCTTGGGCACGTCGGGCACGGCCTCGGGGGCAGGCGCGGCGTCCAACGACGGCGGCGGCGGCTGCTTCAGCGGGTCGAACGGCGCCAGCTGCGGCGCGGGCGCCTTGCACAAGAAGCCTGGGAGGTACGAACAGCGCCTTTCGTCAATGAGCCGCAACTGCTCGACGGGCCAGAGGTACACGGCCGCAAGCACGAGCGCCACCGCGACGGCCAACGCGGCAAAAGTGACCTTCTTGTGCCTGCGGCGCTGGAGCCGGAGGCGGATCTTCAAGCTCTGGGCAAAGCGCATGCGGCGGAAGGTGTTGGAGAAGACAGCTTTATATCAGCGCGCAGGAATACGCGTTTGGCCAGGGCCCACTAGTCCCCAGGCCCAGACCTCCCACGACTGTTGTTGCCCGTAGAGAAGCAGAAAGTGGTGGGAAAAAAAGGTGGGGCATCAAGTGGAGGCAGCGAATTGTGATGCAGTAGAGATCGATAAAATTGAAGGGTCGAAGATGGTAAGCAGGTGACCAGAGAGAACAATGGGACGGCAGCTGCAGGGCAGGCGAACGGGTGGAGAGCGCGGGACGGGAAGCGAGAAAATACGGGCAAGAAGCGGCGAGCGAAGCTACTAGTTAGGGCAGGTGACAGGCGCAGGAGGCGGCGCAGGAGCGCAGCAAACGGGCGGGGTACGCCCCTGCGGGGTGGGCAATGTGGATTGAGGGCATAATCAGGGCCTGAGCATTGGGCGCGACGAGCGTGGAGCACTAAATGCGGCGTAGACTTGTGCGCCTCGCTTATCGCGCACCGGTAGGCTTTGCTCTGCCACAGCCACCCATCCCGATGCGATCCCAGGAACCGAGCTCACTGGTTCGTCAGTCAGAGCCATGCTCAGCTTCTGCCGGTCTGGCCTGGCCATCTATACATCACTGGCTTCAATTGCCTACAGACCTTAGTCAATGGTCTTTAGTGGCTTCGCACTGGTCTGTAACACTGGCCTTCGTATGGCCTCGCACTGGTCTGTAACACTGGCCCTTCGCATGGCCTCGTATCGTTTTCGCGTGGGCTTCGGATTGGCTTCGCATGGACTTCGCACCTCGCACGGCTTCGCACGGCCTCGCACGGCCTCGCACGGCCCTCGCACGGCCCTTCGCACTGTACGACTGGCTCTACCCGCAGCTCCACATCCCCTCTTCTACTGTTCCACTGCGCCTTTGCCTCCTCGTACTTCTCCATTACCCTTTTTCGTCACATTCTTATCTGCTCTGGGTTCGCGTCTGCCGTTCGCTGCACCCGCGCTAACTCTCGAGCTGGCCGCGGTTCTAGACATTGGGCTGGCCGCAGCTTTTAGCTACTTGAGTGGCCGTCACATTCTTATCAGCTCTCGGTTCGCGTCTGCCGTTCGCTGCACCCGCGCTAACTTTCGAGCTGGCCGCGGTTCTAGCCATTTAGTTGGCCGCTTCTAGCTATTTGCTGGCCGCGGCTTCAGCTCCATGTCAGGTGCCGGCCAACACCACCCACAGTTCATTGCCTGCTGATCTTCCTGCAATGCGTCGCAGCATGGCTCTATTGGCGAACCATTGTGACAATGCGAGACTGTACAATGCCTAGCCCAGTCCGAACTCCGATCGCACTAGCGAGGCTAATACCACTGGAATAGAGGAGCTGCAACTGCGGCCCCACGACTGTCGACCCAGCGTGCACCTCAGCTGACATCCCAGGGGCTTATGGTCGTGGAGCGTCAACGTGAGTGCCTGGCCATGGCTACTGTCCGCATTATGTCATTGTCGCCTACTCCTACATTGTATGGTGCCAAGTGCATTTTCGCGGTGACTTAATCGGACTCCAAGCACAGGCTCCGCCCGGCCACGCTCGCAGGCCACCTCTTCCTCCTCTACCCTCCAAGCCTTTCTCCAGCTCTTGTACCGTGTAACAGCATTCTCTGTTCCCCTTGGAGCCCGGCTCATTGGGCCCACGTTTCCAACGTGCCGGGTTTCATTTGGCCAACGTGCTCGGCCTGCCCATACGTGCCCGCGCTATCGCATTTTCCGAAAAACAACTACACTCCTCTTATGACACCACAAACGCCATGGAGCATGTAGACAAGAAAACTCCGCCGGCCCTAGACCCTGTTGTCACGGGAAGAAAGGCAGCACACCTGCTACGGCTTTTCCGCGGCGATGGAGACACCTTGGTGGAGCTCGATGAGCCCTCCGATGCCGACAAACACATTCTCGAGCCCGTGTCGTCCGCCACCTACTACCCCCACACGCCCGTCAAGCAGGTCCCCGTGGCGGAGGACGACCTCCAGCACATGATGGCGGACATGGAGTTTGACCACGGCAGCGCGGGCAACATCACCAAGATCACCAAGGCCGAGCCCCGCCTGTTCGACTCGGACTTCCCGTTGACGGTCGAGCTCCGCCCGTTCCGCAACAAGGTGGGCGGCCACACCGCCATCTTCAAGTTCAGCAAGAAGGCCGTGTGCAAGGCGCTCATGAACAGAGAGAACCTCTGGTACGAGGCCATGGAGAAGCAGCACCTCGCGCTCCTTGCGTTCATGCCCAAGTACATCGGCGTGCTCAACGTGCGCTACCTGAGCATCGTGCACGACGACGCCACCCCGGTCATCGGCCCCGTGGACCCGGACAACTTGCATGGCGACGACGCCCACAGCTGCGACCTACGGGCCGAAGGCAGGGCCGCCAAGCGCAACGCCCGCCGCCCGTCCGTTCCGCACGACCTGTCCGACCCGCCGCCCGAGGTGTCGCTCGACGACAACCGCCACATGATCCCAGACCTCTTGTGGAAGCAGTACTCCAACAGCGCGCCAACCGGGTCCGAGCTCGCGCTCTCGCCCGAAATCTCCTACATGGACCTCAGCGTGGGCTCCACCTCGGTCAACACAGACCTCCAGGCGCAGGTGATTCAGGAGGTGTTTTCCAGACGCTCGGACGAGATATTCCACATGGACGACGAGGCCCTCGACAAGTCCGACAAGCACGAGGATTCAGACAAGAGCGAGGGCCATCTTCGCAAGCACACGCGCTTTGAGCGCTTCATTCTCCTTGAGGACCTCACGGCCAACGTCCGCAAGCCGTGCGCCTTGGACTTGAAGATGGGCACGCGCCAGTACGGCGTGGAGGCCTCGGACACCAAGCAGGCGCTGCAGCGCAAGAAGTGTGCGCTCACGACGCTGCGCGAGCTCGGCGTGCGCGTGTGTGGTCTTCAAGTGTGGAACAAGGCCGCCGGCAACTACTACATGCGCGACAAGTACTTTGGGCGCCGTCTTCGCAAGGGGGCGCCCTTTGCCAAGGTGCTCGCTCGGTTCTTGTACGACTCGCATACCGCCTTCTCCATAGCCGCCAAAATCCCGCTGCTCGTGGACCAGCTTGGCGAGCTTTTCCGCGCGTTCCAGGACTTAAAGGGCTACCGCATGTACGGCTCGTCGATATTGCTCATGTACGACGGCGCCGCGCCGGTGCTGGAGGCACAAGTGAAGGTGCACATCATTGACTTCGCCCAAAGCGTCATTGCCGGAGACACAAGCTGCTACAAGAAGCCGCCCAAACATCCAGACGCACCCGACATGGGCTACCTCCGAGGGTTGCGTTCGCTAATTCTGTACTTCAAGGTCATTTTTGAGATTGTCACTGGTGACGCCTATGACACGGTGGGAGACATGGACGGTTACTTGGCGGCGAACAAAGAACGCCTCGGCGACAAGTGCTACTGGATTGGCAGTGAGACCGAGGACGAAGGTGTCGACAGCATCAACGAAATTGCTGTCGGCGACGCTTTCGACGTGGCGTACATTACGCCCCACGACGAAGCATGCATATCCGATTAGATAAAATCGTGTATTATACAACCAACGACAGTGAGTAGTACTTCAGCGACTCGACTAGCCCTTGGTCACATCTTGCTCAGTCCAACCACCTCACGAACGCATCTAATCTCCAACCAATCCAACCCACTTTCTTCAAACTTGTAGATCAAACTGCGTCCCAATATTCCATGAAGAATGTTTACGAATAGTTTTATCACTCCTAGGCTTACTTGGTTCTCTCCATATTGGAGCGGCCCAGGCTACAAATAGATGGTACAGTGGTTGATTCTTTATTTAGAAAATAGTATGCATCCCAAAAGAAATAATACCACAAGATACTATTTAACCATAAAAAATCAAAAGATTATTATCGAGGGACAATTCTTTTAGGGTCTTGAAGCTGCCAAGTTTAATCGGCGTTTCTCTTAGCAAGCTTCTTGGCGTGCGTGGTGTGGGTACCGAAGATCTTCTTGTCTCTGTTCTTCTTCTGCTTTCTCTGCTGTCTGGAAGGCTTCTCGACCTTCTCAGCCAAGCCGTATCTGACCAATCTGTAGGCGGGCTCGAACTTCTTGGCGTCAGCAACGGACTGGTAGATCAAACCGAAACCGGTAGACTTGCCACCACCGAACTGGGTTCTGAAGCCGAAAACGGAAACAGCGTCCTTGTCAGCCTTGTACAACTCAGACAACTTCTCTCTCAACTCATCCTTGGAGACGTTGGCTCTGTTAGGGTGCAAGACGTCAATGACAAACTGTCTTCTGGCCAACAAGGGGTTGGTGATAACCTTTCTAGTTCTGATAGTAACGGAGTCACTCTGACGGTTAGTATTCTGGTTGGAGACAGACGTAGAACTTGCGGTTATCAACATGGATTATGGATGGATGGGAAAATCAGGATATGATGGGACTTCAGTATCGTTTAAAATCATTTGGATATGCTTATCGAGTTCCGCAGGTTTGGCTTTCGCTTTTGGGGACACATACCATCTTGTCAATTCTGGTGAAAGTTATTAGGACAAAGTGTGTATGAAAAATTTCTCACAAGTTTTTTTGGTTCTGGGAGAAGCTGAGTGTGTGCAGGGCCGCGTCGGTGCGGTGTAATATTGACAGTCACATTTCACACGTGATCAACTTGCTTACTACATGCAGCATTAAGTACCCCAGTCTCACTATAGTTATTCTGAAGGCTTGAGATGCGGGTGCGTTGACTGAAGTGATACCTTCACCTCAGAAATAAAAGTCGAATTTGTTATTAGATTTCGCTGTAGTTCATGAAAGCGCCTTGAAGTCATCCGCAGTTAATTACCTCTGGTTGATGTTAGTTTTCAGAGTACGTTCTGCAGTCAGCCTGCAGTTGGGCTTGTACTTGGTCTAGTGGTTTGAGCCTTTCAGGTCAATTATTTGGAGTACTCGTAAAATATTCGTCAGCAATTCAATGCGTACGATGATAATGCTTTCATCCAAACCGGAGAATATCGTCCCATCTCAATATTCATTTAGGTGATCTTCTGTGTCACGATGTACTACAAATATGAGGAACAGCGTTTATCAATATATTTAATTCGGCACCCCGAAGCTCCAAATTTTTTTGTTAATTTGATTCTCTTCGATTCAAGCAATAACACAGCTGGAAATCCAGCCAGCTTTTGTCTTGCTTGCGAAGTTGTCCTTGGCAGGAGCTGGGGTGGAAGTCTGAGTAGAAGTGTTCTGAGCGGCCATTGTAAGTTTGAAGTGATGAAGAAGATATCGAGAACAACATGGGACTTTATATCTTTTCTTCCGCCACTTACGAAATCTGATCGTAGTTCAAGTGTTCCAGTAACTACTGCTTTGGGACTTCACAATTTGCAGTCGACCAACTAGATAAGAAGGAATCTGCAGGTAATGTGCATACTCTGAAACCACAGGTACTTTGCACAATGTAAGCAAGCCATCATGAGACCATACTGCCTTGAAGACAATTATTGGTGAAGTGTTTAACTCAACATGTGATGTTGAGCACCCACCGTTGATAGATATTGAGAAATCGCTCGCTTCACCTACCCATTTCTTCATAGCATTCTCAAATCTACATTCTACCAGGTGATGTCACATATGCATTCGCCAAAGTTCGACCAAGATCGACGTGTTTCCAGTATGGACAGTACGGTTCGGAGTTCGGTCAAGATCCACAGTTTCCAAAAAGGTCACACGATCCAGAACATTACACTACACCATATGCCATAAACCATGTTTTGAGTAGTCAAATATTTAAGTGTGGATGCCCATTCTCACAGCCTTGACCTGGGTGTAGTTGTCCAACATCTGGCTACCCATCTCTCTGCCGATACCGGAAGCACCGAATCCACCGAATGGCACCATTGGGTGGAAGTCGTTGTAGGTGTTGACCCAAATGGTTCCGGCCTTGAGTCTTCTGGACACGTCAATGCACGTGTTGACGTTCTTGGACTGGATACCCGCAGCCAAGCCGTACTCGCTGTCGTTGGCCAACTTGACGGCGTCGTCAACGGTCTTGAACTTGTGCACGGTGATCACGGGGCCGAAGATCTCCTCCTTGACAATCTTCATGTTCTCAGTGACGTCTCCGAAGATGGTGGGCTTGATGAAGTAGCCCTTGTCAGAAGTCTTCTCACCACCAGACAACAAGGTGGCGCCCTCCTTCTTACCGGTCTCGATGTAGCCCAAGATCTTGTTGAACTGGTTCAACGAGTTCTGGGCACCCTGCATGACCTCCTCGTCGAAGGGGTTACCAACCTTGACGGCCTCGGCAGCAGCAACGAACTTCTTGACAAACTCGTCGTAGATACCCTCCTGAATGTACAAACGCGAGCCTGCGCAGCAGACCTCACCCGAGTTGTAGAAGATACCAGTGATGACACTCGACACAGCGACGTCCAAGTCGGCGTCGTCAAAGATGATGTGGGGAGACTTACCACCCAATTCCAACGTGACCTTCTTGAGCGTACCAGCGCACTTGGCCATGATGTGCTTTCCGGTTGCGGTGGAACCGGTGAAAGCGACCTTCTTGATAGTAGGGTGGTCGGTGATGGCATTACCCGTGATCTTACCGAAACCGTTAACGACGTTCAACACACCTGGGGGGAGCACGTTGTTCTCCTGGATCAACTTGCACACAAACAACGCAGACAAGGGGGTGGTCTCAGAGGTCTTCAACACGATGGTGTTGTTGGTCGCAATGGCAGGGGCAACCTTCCACACAAACATCAACAAGGGGAAGTTCCAGGGGATGATCTGGCCACACACACCCAAGGGCTCTCTTCTGGTGTAGGAGAAATGCGTGTCGCCGGTCTCGATGACCGTGCCGGTGATCTTGTCGGCAAAGCCGGCTGCGTTTCTGAAGCAGCCCACAGACAAGGCAACGTCACCACGGGCGTTCTGCAACGACTTACCGTTGTCCAAGGCCTCGATGTGCGCCAACGTCTCGGCGTTCTCCTCGATCAAGTCGGCCATCTTGTTCAACGCGGCACCACGGACAGCAGGGTCTGCGCCGCTCCAGCCACCTTCGAAAGCAGCCTGCGCAGCCTTCACGGCCGCGTCCACGTCCTCCTCTCTGGCCTCGTACACGTGGGTGATCTCCTCCTCGGTGGATGGGGAGATGACCTCGAAGGTCTTCTTCTGGGCCGGGGTCACGAACTCGTTGTTGATGAACAAGCCGGTGGGCTGGTCGTAGGTGGTTCCGTTGGGCAAGGTGATGGGCACCGTCAAGGGCAAGTTGGAGTACATCCTCACCATTGCGGGCACGAAAGCGCGCGAGCGTCTCGCTACTGTTGTTCTGATCATGCTGAACTGCGTGGCTGCAAAGTCCGGGCACACCGGCCGTATTTATACCCTGCGCTTGCTAAGTGTGGGGTACCACCCCTCATGGCATCGCCAAACCACCAGGCCCGTGCAGGACGAACCTAAGCCCGAGACCACCTGCGCACTTAGGGCCGCACTGGGGCTGGCCGCCCAGGAGGACCGAGCCTCGCCTCCTCATCATTCTGTGGTGCCGATGGCACTGGCTCGTGCGAGGGGTCCTCGGCTGGCATCCGGAGCAATGTTGCTCCGAGATTGTGCAGGCCGCGGGTCTTATCGGTGAGAAGTTCTCGATTTCGGAGCCACATCCGGCGATTCCACGCGGCCAATGGTGCGGTCCATTGGGCCCACGTGATCGGACATTTGGGGGCCAAACTCCGACCCAACATCGGCCAGGCTAACGTGTGGGGTCGGTTCGCGGCCGTCCTGCGTCCGGCGTTTGCACCAACGGCCTCGGGCTTAAGTGAAGTAGACAAGGCACTATAGCGAGGTCGAAGACACAGAGAGCTGTGAAGAGAGAGAGAACGGGAGAGAGAGAGAGCGAGAGAGAGAAAGAGAGCCCGAAAGCGTTCGATTTTTGCCCGCGCCAAGGTGTGCCCGTGTGCTCGGAGTTCGCACCGGCCCTGACCATCTCCACATATCCATACCGTACCTCCGCCCATCACAATGGCCCGTGCCATTGTCCACCAAAAGTGCTAATCACACGAAAACCGTGACCAGCCCGTCTACGGCGAGTATCAGCGGCAAGAGTACATCCAGAAGGGCCGTTGCTTGGGCCCTTACTTGACCTGCCTGGGCCTTTTTTCGCACCTCCATCTACATGTCCTCGCAAACCTGGGTCCGGGGCCCCATCTGTGGCGTGGACAACTGCCGCTCGCGGCTCTACCGCCTGAGTGCGGGCCGCAAGTTCTGCCAGTTTGGCCATGTCATGGAGGGCAACCTCGAGATCGACGACGACGACGGCGAGGCGTACGTCCAGACCAGAAGACTCAACATCCTGATCTCCGACACGGGGTTCGGCTCCAACGCATCGCGGCTGTCGACCCCGGCCGCGGCTGAAAAGAAGACCCGCCTCTACGGTGCCAGTGGCCGCGTGCACCACTACAAGTGCCTCCAGTACATCTTGAAGAAGCTCATCGGCCCCATCGCAGGGCACTTGTGCCCCGGCAACACGGCGTTCGAGCAGAATCTCCGCGCGGCCGTCAAGCTCCAGTGGGTGCAGTGGGTGCGTGCCACGTTCTCCACGGGCGGGCTCTTGCTCATGGACTTGTACGTGCTCGTGTTCATGGCCATGCGCAAGATGAACCAGCACCCCGCGTACATCGACCAGTACATCCACATGCTCAAGCACAGCAAGGTGCCGTTCTTCAACGCGGTGGCGCTCTTGCCCGCGCACATGACCGCACTCATGCCCGTGCTGTCGAGCATGAAGCTTTCCATCCACGCTGCCCCGGTGGAGGATCTCTTCTACCGCTATGTGCTGCGCTGGGCGTATCGGCTGGGGTCGCCGGCGGACTGGGTCTTGCCGCTCGACTACTTCTACCCGCAAGTTTTTCGCTTGTACACGGACTTGCGCTTGCCAGACGCCCCACACCTACTTCTTGTGTTCCACAAGTTGGCGCACGACGCCACGGGCGGCCAGCTAGATATCGTGGCGTCCAAGTCGGTGTTCCATCTGTTCCCCGACGCGCGCGTGGTGGGCTTTATGTTCGTGGTGCTACGACTCTACTTGATTGGGGCCCCGCGCGTGGTGGACACCGCAGAATGGGTCAAGTGGATGGCATCGGCTCGCCTGCTTCCGTTGTACGACGAAATGTACCAGAAGATGGACATGCACACGCTCTTGGGTCTTTCCGAGCTGCAAATCAACGAGTACTGTGACTGGATTCACGGTGCATTTATTACTGACGAGGCGGTGGAGGACCTTCCTCACATGAAGCGAAGGTTGCGGAAGATCTTCGACTTCCAGAAGAGCGAAAGCAAAGAGGAACCTGCGTTAACCACGGCCCCGATCGCTGTGGTGAAGAATACGCTTTCCAAGGCCGATAGGTCCAACGTGGAAGCGCACCTAGTTCGCTATTTTTGTTCACGCTTCGGCCTTCGCGAGCAGTCGCTCCTCGACCTCATACGAAGGGCAGAGAAGGCGATTTACAAAACGTTGAAGGAGAAAAATATCCTTGGTCATAGAGAACATGGAGTTCACGCTTAAAAGTGACGTAGTGAGTGTGCAGTAGATGGATGCGAAATGCGCATCAACCGCGATCCACCTTCATAACAATAATGGATGAGCCAGACAAAGAGGGCCTGCCCACAAATGCAGGGCTTCTCAATTCGCTCCCGCCCAGAGCAGCCGAACTTACTGATCAGGCAGTTGCGGCTGCTGCGCTCGCTAACGTGCAAGTGCGCGAGGCTCGAGATGCAACAATGAGCTCCACACCCATCACCGAGGAGCAGCTACCTATCCCGAACCTCCAAATTTCGAGGGAGCAGACCCCAGAGTCGGAGTATGACGGGTCTGAGTACGCAGACCTGGCCAGAGCTTCCCCAGAGCCGGAAGAGCCCGAAGACGAGCCCAGAGGCACGAAACGCAGCACGCCATCGCTAGTTAAGGAGCACGCTGTTGTCAAGAGAGTCCGAAGGGATGATGACGACGTGTACGATCCAGCAAACCCAACAGGTGCTAGGAAAGAAGTCTTCAAAAAGAGAGTATCTGGAAAGGCCATTGAGAAGCTCTGGATTCCGCTCGAGGCAAAGGCGTTTCGCTCGTTTGAAAACATGTGCGGCATCTCGATGAAAAAGGTGTTGGAGCGCTTTGAAGGGGTTTCCAGAAAGGACGCAAAGATAGCGGAGGCCCAGAGGGTGCTCACCCAGCACTGGATCAGTGGTGTCTCCACCAAGTCGTTCTTGGCAAGGCTCAATGTCACGAAACTCCCTCCCCTCAAGTCGCTACAAGTGCGGATGAGGGGCGCCAAGAGCGATAACTTTGATCCGTTGAGCATTGACGAAGTCCGCCACAGAAAGGCCGTCTTTGAGACGTATCTACTGGCTGAGATCAAGCAGCTCGATGGATTGGAGCGCTACTACAATTCGCTCAAAAACATGTACGAGCTGGACTCAAAGTACCTTGGCGAATTCAAAAAGAACACCTCCACGCTCGTGAATCAGATCGCGCAAGAACGAGACGAACAGCTGAAACTGCTACATTTTGACACGACAGCACCACAACCCGATGCAGATATAAATTTGGCAACGCAGGTCTCTTCCGTCCCTGGCCTATCTACGAAAGCACGTTTCGACCCCAACGAGGATGACGCAGTGAAACAAGTTCTAGAGCAACTAGACAACGACATCAAGCAGCTCGCACTCCCGACTGAAAGCCTCCTCAATATGTGCGACCAATTGGACACAGTCCAGAAAATGCTTTACGATCGAACAAGGGCCCAGCGATGACGACTTCACTCGACGTATATCCAGTATACTGTCACGAGGTATAGTTCATCTCCCGACACTTTGAAAGAAAAGTATCCGTCCTTCTGCGCATCCCAGACAGCTCCCACCGTCGAGGAAATGCTCAAGTCAGCATCAACAGGAGCTTGATGCTTCACGGTGGTCACCAGTACCAAGAATTTGTGTTTTGAGCTCTTGACGCCAATCTTCTCCGCGATTGCCAGAATGAATTCCTTGCTGTTTTGCAACAACCCTGCATTCTCAGAAATGAGGCCCTGGAGAAATTCCTGGCTCACGGGAGTCTCGGGCGACTTGGAAGAAGCTTGCAATTCGATCGTCATGGTAGTTTCGGTTCTATAATAGCGCGCGAGTGCAGGATACCACTCGAGCTCATTGCAGTGTCAACATTCTTGATCGTTCGCTTAAATATTCTACTGTTCTGGTACTTTCATCCGCAGCTGCTCAACCTGAACGTCCTTCTTTTTGCATTTTTCTTGCCACGTTGGCATAGAAGGGTTTGGCTTGTTGCGCCTACCATACACTACGCGGTACTAGCGGGCATAATTTCTTCCGTGCCGCGTTTACTTTCTTACCAGTATGGGCTTCTTCAAGAAAAGCGACAGTGAGCTGCAAACTAATGGGTCTGCTGATCCCGACACGGCATCCGGCTCGTCGCGCGTCACGTCTACCTCGGTAGCAAGCTCGAGAAAAGGGCTCATCAAGTGCCATACGCCTTTTGAGCATCCCATCAATCCCACCAAGGCTCCGGTGTTTGACTTGAGCGAGGAGGAGCAAGCGAAGTACGATCAAGTTCTCCAGCATTTTGAGGAGTATATCACGCACGAAATCCCTGTTAATGACGATGCAAACGCACCAACGCACGCGCTCACCGACGAGGAATTGGCGTGGCTCAGTAAAGAGTGCTTCTTGCGCTACTTGAGAGCAACAAAGTGGAAGGTGAGTGCGGCAATAAAGAGAATCGAGGAAACGATCGCCTGGAGACGTACATTCGGCGTGGTGGAGATCGAGGGCCACACAGACCCCAAGAAGAAAATCACCGCTGACTTGGTTGAACACGAGAATGTCACCGGGAAAAATTTGATTGTGGGTTACGACAACGATAATAGACCATGCTTGTACCTTCGGAATGGATATCAAAATACCTCTGCCTCCATCAAACAGGTGCAACACCTTGTTTTTATGTTGGAGAGAGTGATCCAGTTCATGCCCGCGGGCCAAGATACACTTGCACTTTTGATAGACTTCAAAGCAGCCCCAGCCCATATGAATCTCTCGTCCAAGTTTCCTTCGCTAAGCATTTCAAAACAAGTGTTACACATTTTGCAGAACCACTACCCTGAGCGTTTGGGGAAGGGTCTTTTCACAAATATTCCTTGGATTGGATACACATTTTTCAAGGTCGTTGGACCCTTCATCGACCCCTACACCAGACTGAAAACCATCTATGACCAACCTTTCGAGAACTTTGTGCCAAAGGAGCAATTAGATAAGGAGTTCAACGGGATGTTGGATTTCGAGTACATCCATGATGTATACTGGAAGGAGATGAACGAGATGGCAGACAGGAAGGCGACGCTTGTCAGAGAAAACTACAAAAAGATCGGGGGTGGGATTGGTTTGAGCGAATATGACCTCAAGAGAGAGATCCCTGTACAATAGATAGAAGTATATTTCGGGCCAAAGGTCCATCATGAACATTACCTGCACAAAACATATTACCATCAAGCCTGGAAATTCTGTACTCGTGGATATGTATTCCTTAACCTTCATAGGGCACAACGAGAGCCTTTCAGCCGAGGATCAGGTTGCGATCGAAAAGCTCGTTGCCAGCACGTTGAGTGTGACTGTGCTGGGAAAGACCGAGCTTTCTCCGAACAGAGTAGTGGATTTCCAGATCGAGACCGAAGTCCCAGATGTCGTTGTTGCCAAAATTAAAAGGTTGAGGGAGGAGTCTAACCCACCATACGATATCAGCTTTCAGCCTACGGTCAGCAGGAAGGACAAAAAGTTGTTCATTTTCGACATGGACTCCACCTTGATCTATCAAGAAGTCATCGAATTGATCGCAGCTTACGCTGACATTGAGGACAAAGTCGCTGAAATCACCGAAAGAGCCATGAACGGCGAGTTGGACTTCACGGAGTCTTTGCGCGAAAGGGTGTTGTTGTTGAAGGGCATTGACGCATCCACGCTTTGGGACGAGTTGAAGGAGAAGATTATACCCACCAATGGAGCCAAGGAATTGTGCGTCGCCTTACGGAAACTCGGCGTAGTTATGGGTGTATGCTCGGGAGGCTTCATACCCTTGGCTTCCTACGTGAAAGACTACTTAGGGTTGGACTATGCGTACGCCAACACTTTAGGCGTGGACAGCGACAGCAAATTAGACGGCACCACCAAGGGATACATTGTCAACGGGGAGAAGAAAGCTGAGCTCTTGCTAGAGATTGCTGCGAAGCACAACATAGATCCAAACACGGCTGTTGCCGTAGGAGATGGGGCCAACGACTTGAAAATGATGGCAGCCGGTGGATGGGGAATTGCTTGGAATGCCAAGCCCAAGGTGCAAAAGGAGGCCCCTTGCTGCTTGAACACCAAGTCTTTGAAGGACGTGTTGTACATTATGGGCTACAACGATAGCGAGATCGAAGTGTTGACAACGTGACATCATAGAGAAATAAATTAGACAGCATTAAAATATTCGAGCTTTCAGCCTTATACTTTTACTGTACGATTTCCCTAATTGTTCCTCTCACTGCTCCCAAAATCCCATTGAAAAGCAAAACGTCCTGCCCCACCTTGAGGCTTTGAAGGGATATGTCCCCCTCTTTTATCATGTTTTTTCTTAACAAGAAATGACGGGTTACTCCACAGAGACACCCAGAGGTGAGTCTCGGAGTGACCCACTCACCTTTACCGCTCTTGATGGCAATGTTTGTAATGGAACCTTCCGTCACCTCGCCTGAAGTATTCACCAAAAGCACCTCTTCTTTGGCTGACTTACCAGGAAGTATCCCACGTGCTTCAGTATAAACTTCTCTTTTAGTCGTCTTGAATGACGTGAAGGGCGTAGCAAGCACAGGGGTAGTGCGCACGTAGAGGTCGTAAGTATCGGATTCGGGATACTCGTCCGTCAATCCGTCGAGAAGATCTTTTCTCTCTGGAACTTTATAAAGCTCAATCCTCACATTTCCTTGCATGGATACCAAGAAGCGGACTTTGAGTGGCTCGCCTAGCGATATCTTTGACTCCTCCAAGGCTTGAGTGAGTCTTTCGAAGATGTAGTCTTCCTCCACAGAAAATCCGTGGTCATAGTCGAAACCGGAAGCTTCAAGCGCCTCGTCAAAGAACAGCAAGGAAAACTTGAGCCGTTCAACGTGCTCAGGAAGTAGGAAGAAGTGAGCTTTGGTGACGTCTCCAACCTCTTGTGGAACCTTTTCCCCGAGTGTGGGATCGTACCGTATGGTAGAGAGAATTTCAAATGAGCTGGGATCGATGTCAAATGGGTCCTTGTTCCATAATTGATTCATGAAATCATCATATGTGAAAGTAAATTGATCCGCCATGCCAGGACGTTGTGCGATTTACAGTTCGCGATAGATCTTCACTCGCGATACCTATCTACACTAGTGCCTCGCATTTTACTAAGTTTATCGATTAATGTACATGCTAGTAGGGTCTGAACCGCTTTCTCTCTTTCATGGCCTTCACACGCTCCTGGTCCTGCTTGAACTTCGTCAACAAGTCGTTCATCTCCGCCTTCTTCTTCTCTCTCAACTGGAATCTGTAAAAATCCTCCTTCTCCTTCTTCTTCATCCGTTTCTTTGCTTTTTCCAGCTCCACAGATTGCGTAGCAGTTTGCTTACCCAAGATGCCGGCCTTCGTCTTCCGGTGAGAGCCCACCACCAATGTGAAGCCATCCTCGTCCACGAGCTCGGTCTGTCTCTTTAAATCCTCCTTAGACTCTTGCTCTGCGCGGTTGAAATCGGCCAATGCACTAGCAACAGATGCGGCGAGCTCGCTAGCATTGCAGATTTTGGCTTTCTGCTTGAGCATCAAGAACTGCGAGCCTAACGTCTTTAGCGGCCAGTTGGAGCTCTTGGAGTCCGCAGACAACTTCTTCAAGGAATTAAATGCAAGTTGGAAAGAGGACTTGTCTATGAATGTGACAATGCCACAATTTTTGGGCAACTTCAGGGCCGCCTCATGCTCAACACCATGCCCATACTCCAAATCAGAAGTCAATTTAGTGAGATCCACATAGATATCCTCCACACAATCGTTAAGCAAACTAGAAACGTATGACTCTACGGTTGCGCCAATCGCAACCTGCTGGAAGTACTTTTTTAACGTGGCAACGTCAGTTTCGATGGGAATATTGAACATGAACAACAGCCTTCCGCTGAAGGTCTGACTTTGGGCACCTTTGGCTTCATGCTTCTTGAAGAAAATGTAGTGGAGACCACTACTGTCCGGTAGCCTGACTTGAAGGATGTGGAACCCCTTGATTTCAGTGGGGCCGGACATTGGTAGATCGATGAGAAGAAGAAATTCGCTGATGAGCTTGGGTGCGGAACTGCATGTACCACCCGCTAGTTAGATCACCAGGAGATTCTTCGCACGGAGTCGCAAATTGCTCAGTTGATAAAGCTTTCGTAATGTTTATTCTCTTACTGATGGCGAGGACGTCGCATTCGAATTTTTGTAGATCAACCACTTGATTCACTTCTGGTAAATTTTGCAATATGCACTTCTAGATCTATGTGTACAGTTCCGTTGTTTATACTCCACGATCAACATCACCATGGATGTAAAGGGCAGAAAGAAGGACACCATCGAACAATTTATCGAGCTGCCGCAGATAATTGTGGAGAACAGTCTCTCAAAGCTCCGTTACATGATCCTTATCGAAGGACTTTCCATACCTGAAGGGTACGAACTGTGCCCATACAGATCATATGTTTGGTCGATACTCTGCAAGGTCCCTGTCTATCCTGTGCACAAATATGCCAAGCTCGTAGCGCAGGTGCAAAGAAAGTTATCTCCAGAGTTATACCAGAAAATAAAGAACGACACCTTCCGTACCTTGATGAACGACAGAGCGTTCCATGCCAAAGTCAGCGAGGAAACCCTCATGCGCATATTGGCCGCGGTTGCAATCTCTACTACGCAAAATAAGGTGGGTTACGTTCAAGGCATGAATGTATTATTGGCGCCAATAGCATACACGTGCTACAAGAGCGAGCCACAAGCGTTTGCAATCCTTCATCATCTTGTCACCGTGCAGATCCCGCTCTACATCACCCCAAACCTTGATGGTGTCCACACTGCGTTGAGCTTGGTAGACATTGTTCTTCACATTATAGACCCGATTCTCAGCGACTATCTTGACTCGAAATTCTTGAAGGCCGAGATCTATGCATTCCCATCTGTGTTGACGTTGTGTGCTTGCACACCTCCACTCAAAGCCCTAGTGAAACTTTGGGACTTTCTATTTGCATACGGGATACACATGAATATACTTTTTGTGGTGGCTCAGTTGATCATCAATCGCTCGACCCTTCTCAAATCGCCCCAGCCAATGAAGGTTTTGAGAAGTTTCCCAAATCTTGATGAGAACAATATTATAAAACTAAGTCTTAGTTTCATTCCAGAGCTACCTAAGCAGCTCTTTGATTTGATCTGTCGTCACGGATATGATCCAAGCGTTCCAAGCCATATTAAAGAATTTCTAAGTGAGAGGGACTCAAAGTAATCCGTTGCTGAAATCTTGATGGTCGTAAAACGCACACAACACAGTTCTGTCGTTATACGAACGCCCTCCCATACCCATGAGAGCTGCTAGCGCTGTTTCCTCGCTGTCAAATTCTAGAAAGACCTTTCCTATACCTGGATTGGTCAACTGCAGAATACCAGGAGAGTAATCATGTGGGGGCCTTGGAATTTTGATGGAGACAACCTGCCCGAAAGTGCGAGCCTCTTCGAGAATGTCATTCTCAATGAACTTGAATGATGCGTCGTCGACCAAATCATTGGGTGTTACAAGGTTGAATAGCTGGATCACCCGCTGTTTTGGATGAAAGGGAACGTATTCGTTACGCACGAGAGCTTTCAATGTCTTGACATCAATGGGACAATCCTGAATACTAGTCTCGACCTTGCCGTCGTCTGACAACTCAATGCAAGAGAACCATGCGCCAGTAACAAACTCCAATTTTCGAACCTGATCAATATAGGTTGAGATTTGTTTCACGGCGTTTTTGGTGCTTGGGAACTCCTTAGGGTCCACGAAAAATTCTGCAAAGGCAATTCCCGTGGGGTCCTTTGTCCCTATTTCACGAACCAATTTGATGGCTCTGAGCGGAGCAATTTCAGCCAACGCATCGGACAAAACTGATTCCGTTACATTCTTGTCTATCAAGATGGTAATTTTCCGGGGGCTATCGACCACTTTGTCTTCAATTTCGTCAACCTTGGGACCGTATGGAGGCAAGCACTGTACGACATATTCCCCTGGCCGCCTCAACAGTAAAGTGACTTCACCATTCGTCCCTTGGTCGTTCACAGCAACCTGGTCGGCAGAGATGGATTTTCCGCTCAAAGCAAGTGCCAAGGTGGAGGCGACGCTGCTTTTCAACTCCAATATTAGAGTGGAGTCGTCTTTATTTTTCCATTTTCTCACGAGGTTGTTGTCGACCGCGGTGCCTTCAAGATCGGCGGAGCACAAAAACTTATTGATGTAATCGGCGAGTTTGATGAAGTCCACTTTCGTAAAATCAATGCCCTCGACAATCACAATGCATGAACTTCTTGAGTCCAAGGGATCGATTTTAGACGTAGCTAGAAGAACTCCATTCTCGTTGGAGCCCTCTTTCATGAGACCCTCCAATTTGGTCATGTCAACCGGACGAGGTGACCCAGGTAGAGGAAATAATCCGGAAAGCTTGGCCCTCTGAGCTGTTACATTCTCAAAACCCTTTGGCTTGATGCCCCACTGAGAAGCAACCACTGGGAATTTGTCGATAGTGGGAACTTTCGCAAGGCTCATCAACCTTTTCTCATACTTCTGGATTAGGTCCTGTTTCGAAAGCCCGGCGTCAGCATCTGGTGCGGGCTCCAAGTTGTTACCCTCTCGTCTCCCGTCTCTTGCAGGTGTTCTGTCATGCTGTTGCTTGGAATATGTGCGATCGACATTCCCGTTGAATCTGCCTCGTCCCGAGGTTCCGGGATGTGAAGGTCGTTCTCCGTATTGGTCGTATCTGTTGTGTCTATCGCGTTGAAATCGTGGGTCTGTGCCTCGAGTATCTCTTTCTCTGGGCTCAAGCTCTCTTGGATCTCTCGCACCTCGCTCGTATCTTTGATATCGCTGATTCCGATAGTTGTTAGGCCCGCCATATGCGCCTCTTTGATTGCTCATTACGGAATTTCGTCTCTTCGTAGGTTGAAGTTGATATTCTGCACGCAATGCAACCATCCATCACTACTCGGTCCTGTACATACTATACATTTTGCAACAGTCGATCATAATTTAACTTTTATTGAAAGAAATCTCTCTATCTAGATCACTGGATGTCTAGAACCTGAATTTCTCAGGCTTCCTCGTCCATTAAATCTATAACTCGTCATGGTCATCAACATTCGAGGATGTTTCCTCCGCCTCTCCTACGGATTCAGTTGCAGTCTCGGAGTCCGTACTAGACGACTCGATGGAGGATGCAGAAGGTTGAGAGACGAAGAATCCGTCATCGTCATTTTCAAGGACTGGCGCCTCGGGTTCTTCTTCGGTACTCTCCTTTTGTGCGGCCTCCTTCTCCTCCTTCAACTTCCTTCTGAACTCTTTCTGGCTCTTCCTGTCCGATAATTTTTTATGACGAACAAGAAGGTATTCCACTCTTTCTTTGTGTGCGTCTTGAAGACTCATGACGTCTTGCATCATTGAGTAGATCAACTTAGTCAATGCATCGTGCTTAAGGAAAATTTCTGCCTTTGTGAGCTTCTTGAACTCATTCTTCGGAAGGTCGATAATTTCCGAAAGCTCTTTCAATGCCTCTTTGAACGCAGAGAAATGCGAGTCGAGCTTCAAGCCCTCGTCAGCGTTGTCACCGTGGATCTTCGACATGATCTTGTTATTTTCGGCGTCAAAGTCAAATCCATCGTCCTCGTACCTTCCTCTGAGCTGCTGAATCTGGCTCCCATACTCCAACAAGTATTCCTGTACTTGACTGGCGATTTCTGTTCCTTCTTTTTTCATTTTGACAAGTTCATCCATCGACAAGTCGGCGTCCACCATCTTCACAATCAGCTCGTACTCTTCGCGGATGGCAGAAATGCTTGTTAACTTGTCTTTAATCTCGTCCAATGAAGCCGAATCTGAGTCATACTCCAACCATTCGACAGTCTCGCCAGCATTCTCCTTGACGGAGTCGAGTTCGGACTCGTCCTTCTCGCTTGCTAACGCCTCGTAGTGGTCATCAATGTATGCCCGGACAGAATAACACGCGCTCTCCAACTGGTTTTTCACTTCGTCGAACAAAATCTTCTCTTGGTCCTTAGCCTTCAAGTTGGTCAACGTTTTCAAAGCTCTCAGCCTTTCGGTCCTGTTAAGGGGACGAATAGAAGCAAAGTTCGCAAGTGGCACGCCAATCCTCAATTGTCTTTTGGACTTTTTCGTTGTTGTTGTATTTGACGAATCTGTTGAGTTCCCCGTTTCAGTAGAGGACACAGGCTCCGAAGTCTCGGATTGAGCCTGCTTGGGACACTTCACGGAAAGACTGTTCAAAGTAAAGATTTTGTTGACATCCACTTTGAAAGTGCCAGTCAATTCTAACTCGCCCTCGCACGATAATTCCAGAGTTTTCTTAGCGATATCAGTGAGGGTATAGGTTGAGACTAGCCCGCCGTTTTCATATAAGTTGATGTCAATTTCATCACCGGACACCTTTCCCAAGGGAATTTGCGTGGTGTTGTCTGCAAGAGATCCCTTCGCAAAGACTAGAAGCTGTTCGTCGGAATCATTGAGCGAAATCTCAAAGTTACTCAAGATTCTGTCCTTCAACATGATTTCGTAATTTGCCGAGATCATCTTCAACTGGTAAGCTCTCATGGTGGTTCCCAACGCACAAGCCTCATCGGTGTTAACCACCTTTGCGATCTTGTCTTCGCCGCCCAATAATGCGGTCAACTGCTTCTGGATGAATGGTGTTCTCGTTGCACCACCATTCAAGATGACAGATTCTACGCTCTCGATCAGGATTGGACCTTCTGCGCGGTCAGCCAAAGCATCCAAGATCGGCTTGATGGCGCGTTCCAAAATATCAGAGGAATACTCTTCGAATTCCTCCCTGGAAATCGAGACCTTCAAGTCCTTGTCCTCGTAAAAGCTCTCCAACGTGACTCTGTAATCCGAGTTTGCAGACAAAATAACTTTCGCTTTCTCTGCGGTTTCTGTCAACCTGGAGGCCAATTTGGGAGAGAGTTTGAACGAGTCGTCCAAACTGAATTGCTGCAAGAATTTCGCGTAAAGGATGTCATACACATTTCTGGTCAATAGTTCTCCTCCAAAGCTCTCGTCATAACCCACAGACTCGATATCGACCTCAATGGTCTTGTTCTCGAATGGGGTGTAGGAGAACAAAGTTGCGGTTGTGGAGCCAGCACCAACATCGTAGATCACATGGTATATGGTCTTGCCATCATACTGCTCAGGTTCGAACTTCTTGCCTGAGATGTAGCCTAGCGCAACCGCAGATCCCTCGTCCACCAAGCCCAAAACGTGTAGAAAGCCAGCCAAGTCCAACGTATCCAAATACGCGTGTCTCTGAAGCTGAGACGCATAGGGCAGGACCGAGATGGCCACATCATCGGCAATGGATCTTGCCTGAGAATGGTTGTCCAAAGCCTTAAGCACTCTCTCCTTCAATGTGTGCAACGACATTGCGGCAAGCTCCTCCACAGAAAAGTTGAAGGCGTTAGCGCCCGAGCCCAAGGTGAGCATGACGGAGTTTCTGTCTTCGTTCTTCGCTGCGGCCACACCGTGGTGGCTTCTCAAGTAGTCTTGAATTGCGGGATCATCGAACAGTTTGCCGAGCAATGCTTTCAAGTTGGTAGCGCAAGATTCGGGAAAACGGGAGCAGAGCGAGCCGATCTGAGAGCCGTACACTCTGTCTGTGTCGACCAAAGCGTCTTTCTCCACCACAGGCTTGACTGACACGCCAGAGAAGTCCTTACGCTTCCCTTCATCTGTAAAGACAATCTCAAAAGGTATACCTGGAGCTACCAACATCGCCTTGGTGAACTGATGGCCGAGGTCGATTCCAATAATTGCTGCCAATGCCACCGAGAGGGTGCATAACAAAGCTAGCACCTTCATTTTGGTGTGTGAAGAAGAACGATTGAGTTAAGGGCGTCGAAGGCTGGAGAAGAAAGTCTGGAGAAGTAGTCGTTACTGTGCAGGCAGAGAACACCTGGCATACTGACTGAACGTCGACGGGACCGAACGAAAGAGTGCAAAATGAACTCTCCTATTCGAAACTCGCTCGTTCTCGTGTGCATTGCGAGAGATTCGGTGGGGTAGCTTCTTGTCGATCGGATCTCATTTGTCTTGACTTTACAATCGACATATGGCACAGACTACATACTGGACCCTGGCAAAGCGCCCGTAAGGCAACATAAGCGCTGCCAACTTATGTTGATGATGAAATACAGAATCAAGTGAGATGATGAAGGCACACCGAGTTGAGTTTGCAAGTTCGACTGCCTAATAAGAATGACGTATTGTTCAGGAATTAAGAAAAATAAAAAAAAAAGTGCAACCAGCTCGTTGCAAAAAGAAAGACTCAAGCATCGACCTAAAAAAAACATATTATGGGACATGAGTCACTGAGTCACTCCTCCGGGCAATGCCGACAGAAATTCCGGGGAAACCCCAGCCCACGATAAGCATGGCGTTAAACGGCGATGGAAGCAACCTCGTTTTGTGCAGTGACGAAGGGCATTCCGCGGTAGAGCCGATGCGATGGATCAAGGAAATCCACACAACTGCCTAGCGGAGGGTGAAGGTGGACCCCAAAAACGAAGGTACGAAACCGGTAGGCTCACCTCCGTCTACATCCGTTTTCGCCCGGCAAATACGTCGTCTGTAGCGTTCTACTGTCAATTGATACGCGGCACTAAGTAAGAAAAAAGTGCGCGCACTATATATTCCTCAATTCCTCCAACTTAACGTTTGGCTAAAGCCTACTACCACCATGGACTCTGCTGAAGTCGAAGCCACCAAGATGTACATCACGTACAACAACATCCACCAGTTGTGTCAAGAGACGTCGGAGAAGATCAAGGCGTTCAAGCCCGACTTGATCATCGCCATCGGTGGAGGTGGGTTCATCCCAGCCCGCATGTTGAGAACGTTTTTGAAGGAGCCTGGCCAGCCTAACATCCGCATCATGGCTGTGATCCTTTCTCTTTACGAGGACATCGGCACTGTGGGCTCGCAGGTGGAGCAGCTTGGCACCCAGGTGGTCAGAACCCAGTGGATCGACTACGCGCAGTCCAAGATTAACTTGGTGAACAAGAATGTGTTGATCATCGACGAAGTGGACGACACCAGAACCACGTTGCACTATGCGGTGTCTGAGTTGAAGAAGGACGTGGCCGAGCAGGCCGCTGCTGCAGGCGCAGACCCCAACGGCACCAAGTTCGGCATTTTTGTCCTCCACGACAAGATCAAGACAAAGAAGGCTGACTTGCCCGACGAAATCATGAACAACGGCCGCTATTTCGCCGCCAGAACGGTGCCCGACTGTTGGATCGCCTACCCATGGGAGTCCACTGACATCGTGTACCACACGAAGAGGGCGATGGAGCAGGACAACGACGTGTTCCTTCCCTCAACCACCCAATAGATGTGTATATTAACTGAACCGAACGGCTCTCCTTTGAATGGTTCTCTGCAGCTTTCGGTCAAGCATTCTTTATCTCAATTTTGCACCTACTCGTCGTCGATTTCAATGTAGTCAGGACTGCGCGAGTGGTTCTTGAGCGAAGGATGCCCACTGCCCTTACTTCCCCGCTTCTTGCTTTGCCGCAAGGTCCTGCCCTCGCCCAGATATTTAGGCTTCTTCTCCTCCTCCTCGGAGTTTTCCGGGGTGGGAAGAACGACCGGCCACCCGAGGAAAATCTGGTTGCTAGGAAGGCTCAACGGCACCGGCTCCGCATCGGGATCCAATTCATCAATGCTGATCTTTTTAGCGTCTGTAGACTCCACTGCTTTGCCGGAAAGCTTCAGCCCACTGCCTTGAAACGCCTTCGACTCATTGCCATGTGCGACGATGTTTGCGTACCCAATAGAGTGTGCCATGGTTCCTGCTCCAGCACTGCGATTGACCTTCGATGGGTCAATTGGTGTAGACGTTGGCTTCACTGATTTCGGTTTGTACTCGGGTTCCACGTACCCCACAGGTGGGGCAAAATCCGTTTCCAAATCTGTCTCCACCACACAAATACCGCTATTTGAGCTCTCGGGTTTAACTTCAAGCACCTTGATGCCAAATTTAGTGTCATTGTAGTCGATTTCGATGATATCGTTCACGGTCAACGTGGAGAACTTGCGCAAGGCGTTTTCGAGCACTGCCTTGGGGTCTGAGATCTCCAAAAAGTCCACAGACTGCGGTTCAATCTTCACGAACTGCCCGTTGGGCAAGTCACAACTGGCGATCTTGATCAATGACCCTGGCTGCAACGCAAGTGTCTCCATCATCCACTGAGGGATGTACACTCGTCCCTCCTCGGCAACAAACTCCAAAACACCACTATGAGTTTTCAAGTTTTGAGCCTCGTTTGTTAGCTCGAACAACATAGGGTATCTGATATGTAGCATCGTGAGCTTGTTCAAAGCGGAAGGTGGAAGAAAGATTTTGCCTCCGTAGTTGGAATCGTCCTTTCTGATGTTGCTGGGCATCATTGCCACAGGATAGCAACGGAAGTAGTCCTCAAATTTCATGTTCACGGGCGCAAACGCCGATCCGCCGAAAAAAGACGAGCCAAATCCGGAAAACATGTTGGTGGTGCTGCTCACTACTGCTCTGTTATAGAGATCTTACATGTTGCGTGTTATGTGCAGTATTGGCCATTCTGCTACTGTTCTTTATTCAGAATGTAGTTTGCTTTTGCTGCTCGCTGATCTGGATGATACGCGCAGCAATCTCTTTCTGTGACGTGTCCATGTTTCCAAACACCAACTGATAGCGCAGAGCGTCATGATGCTGTAATGTTGAAGCCTTGTCTGCGAACACCTGGAAGGCATTCACAGGGTCAA
Organism: Helenozyma rhizophorensis; assembly: GCA_030573355.1. Classification (NCBI taxonomy): domain Eukaryota; kingdom Fungi; phylum Ascomycota; class Pichiomycetes; order Serinales; family Metschnikowiaceae; genus Helenozyma; species Helenozyma rhizophorensis. The sequence continues at coordinate 110,303 of JAJMDD010000011.1, forward strand.
TAGGCGTCTGCTTCATGGCTTCAAGCTCGGCCTCGTCAGCTTCCAAGTCATCGTCGTAGAAGTCATCGTACTCATCGTCGTCCTCTCCTTCCTCGTTCTCGTAATCTTTTGAGCTTGGCTTGAAGCCGCTCTCCTTCTCAAGAATCTCCTGTTTAGCCTTGATGGCGTGCGGCAAGGTCTCCAAGTTCGAGATAAGCAAGTCCACGGTTTCGCCCATCAAATCCTCCACGGGTAGTAAATTGAGAGGGGCGTCGGCGACGATGGCTAGAGCAGCCAATATCTGGAGCTTGCATCCGTATACGCTCTGGAAGTCTCCGCTGTACTTAATCCACAACTTGAAGAATGTGCTGGTGAACTGCTTCTCGTTCAAGAAATGCAATGTGAATGATGGCTCGACGTACAAACACGCGAAGAAAATCCTCAAGATCGACAAGTGGTGCAACATGTGACCATCGAAGGCATCTAGAGATTCCAAAGTGGAGAAGATACTGAACACTTCAGGCAAAAATCTGGGCAAAAATGGAATGAACTTCTGGTTCAAACTCAAGATGGCAAATTCTAGTAACTCGAAGGCAGAGTGCGCAAACATTGGGTCCACATCATCGCCGGTGAGCACCTGGAAGCAGACTTTGAACAAACTCTGCACATGGGGATTATCGATGGTGACTTCGGTTGTGCCGAAGGAGTTGTAAATGACCGCCTCCAAAAATGGATGGAAAGTGTCGAAGTAGTCAGCAGCGTATGTATCGAAACTGTCAATACACGTCTGATAGATCTCCCACATAGTTGGACTTACCTTGCTGGTGCTGAAAAGAATAGACTCCAACATCTCCAACACATCAGTCAAGAAAGAAGCCATAGAGTTCTCCAAAATGAATTTGATCATATCCTTGAGTGTGAGTTCCAAATTGGCGGAAACCTGCGGAGAGGAGTTCATATGGATGACCAACGATGTCAATGTGTTCAAGATACCAGCTGCCTGGTATTCCTTCTCGATGTCGAACTTACCATTGGGCAGCTCTAAGAGCTCGTGAGCCAACTTCAAGAACTGGTCCACCAAACGTGTGGACAATTCATTGGCATAAGGCTCCAAGTTGGCGGCGAACTTTTGAACAAACACATCCATGACTGTGGTCAAAATATCGCTCTCGAACTTCTTCGACATATCGAGCAACGTGCCCATTAATTGAGGCGCCTGTTGGGCAATCTGCTCCGCAACAAAATCATCCTCCACCAACGTCTTCAATGCGTCGATTGCGGTGAGCTGAATAGGGAAATGATCTTGCTGTTGGAAGCAACGCACAACGGCCTCGAAAATGTCCTGCAAAATGCTTTGATCGTTGAATTTGTGTGGGAACATAGCAATGGTGTCGCATGCCCGGGCAGTGAGCCATGGTGTTTTGGAAATCACCTCTGGGGCAAGTTCAGGAACAATAACCGAATGCAAAAGTTGGTCAATCTGGCCCTTCACGGGACTGGATTTCTTGTCCAACTTCCAAGATACGGTGGCCAAGGTGCGGAGAGCGCCCTCTGTCTTCAGAGCAACATCCAAATTGTGCCTGTCGGCACCTCTCTCTTGAAAGACTTGATTGACCACCGAGAGTAGCAATGTGCCACAGGAGGAAAATTTGGTGGACGACAACCGGTAAAGAAAGTTGATGGATGCCGTGTCAGCCGTCGTGTTGTCTCTACTGAGATCGAAGAACCGTCTGATGTATTCATCCGGCTCGTCCTCATATAGTTCAATGGTTTCCTGTGTAGCGTTCAAAGTGGGCAAGAGAACATGCGTAATGATGGCCTCCAACTTGTCCTCTATCAAAGAGTATGCTGGTGTCTCGATGAGCTGCTCCAAAAAGGTAATTAAGTGGAAAAGGGAGGCTTCCGATAACCAGATCTGCTTCGTCGACCACTTTTCGATGATCGTCCAGTAAGCATTCAAAATCTCAGGAACGAAGTTGGTCAAGAACTGCTTGGCAAACGCACTCTGTTTGTCTGTTGTCTTGACACCACCACCGTGGCGGAACAAGATTCTGCTCATGTTGCCGAAACAACACTTGACTGCCTTCACTCTGGGGATGCTCCTTCTTGCGTCCTCGGTGTCGGCCTCGAGAACCGACGCAGGCAAGGGCTTGTTGATGAGCATGAGATGGAACTGACACCACGTTCCAAGCTTGGACGCGTCTTCGAGATAAAGCGGGAAACACGAGTATGTGGAGTATTTGAAGACCTTGAAAATTAAGTACAACATCTCGTCGGACACAGTCAGATCCTGCTCCAACAAATTGCTGATCAAGGATTCCAACGTAGGGAACATCTTCTCGGCAACCTCGTTTATCACGATGCTCGAGCTCGTGCCCGCGCCGGGGTATCTATAATTTTTTGTGTACTCAAACAAGCAGATCAAGCCTGTGTAAACATGGTCAATGTTGGAGTTATCGTTGATGAGATTGGCGATCACTCCCACAAGCTCATCCCACTTCTCGGCGTCCAAAATGCTGTTGATAGCAGTCGACACCTGCACTCTCAAGGTAGGATTCTTGTACGTTTTGCTCAACACCTCAACCACATTGGACTTGATGGCCGTCTTCTCGTCGGGTTGTATGTACCGTGCTGTGGCAGCCTTGAGTTCGGGTACCAACCAGTAGTTGGTGACTCTGTTTTTGAAAAAAATGGCTGCGGATGCTTGCACACTCAAGTTGACGCTGTTGTCAGTGATCAACTCGAGCAAGTAGGCCGTGAACCCGGGCATTTCTTCAAAGTAGCGCAATTGTTCTTCACTTTGCTTTCTTGTGTGGAAGTCGGCATCTATAGTGCCTGCCAAGGACTTGAGAAGCGTGTCCTTATCCATAGTGTAGGGGCCAGGTTGAAGAGGTGATAAAAATCTGAAGAAAAGGGCTCTGCGCACCTTTTAGTGTGCACACAATGCAGGGTCCATTGATCATTGGTCGAACACTCGTACACAATGCATAAACCGTGGCCAGGTGGGGTGTATGACTACCCTAGTAAGTTTGAGGTGTGATTTGCCCGGATTTGGGGTGGATTTTTGTGTCTTGCTGATTTTTGATTTTTTTGGTGCAATTTTCGTTGGATCGTGATCGCAATGCCGCAGTGTTGCTTTGCAAAATGGCAAACCCAATGAAAACCATGAACTCCACTGCAAACAAAGAGTTGTATAGTGAAGTAAACATGAATTCGGGCAGAAACAGCCTCTGGCTTTTGAGATCGTGACCACGTTCCGTTCGGTACCACCGTCTCTACAAGCCAGATAGCCACAGTGCCGGATGTACTGGTGCATTCCACCTCAACAACTCACTTCTTCCACATGTTTGGCTTGGGCAAGTTGCTCTACGTGATAATACTCAGTGTGAACGGCATTGCTGTGCTCAGCGAAGACCGGTTCCTAAATCGCATTGGGTGGGGCAGCTCGTCGGTCGCGGCCCAGAGCCAGTTCCAACCGCAGTACGGAACGCAGTCGAACCCCAACGACGTGTCGGTCAAGTCCCGGCTCATCACGCTCATCAGCGCCATCCGCACGTTGTTGCGCTTCCCCCTCATCTTCATCAATGTATTGGTCATCATATACGAGTTAATCTTGGGTTAGCGACGCGACTACACACACACAGTGACGGACGTCTACACGTTGACCTAACCTATCGTACATAATATACACGTTCCCTAAATTTCCTGTTTGATCTCTGCGCCCGGCGAACCGCCGCTCTGCAATCTGGCCCGCGACTTCTTGAAGAGCTCCTCCTGCTGGCGCAACAACTCCTCCTCCGACAAGCCCGAGTTGAGGAACTTGTTGTTCTTCTTCTCCTTGCCCTTCAACAACTCCTTGTGCTCGTCGAGCACGCGGTTGATGATGTCTAGGTAGTTATGGAACCCTAGTTCCTCCAACGCCTTGATGACGTGGTCTGATGCAATGGTTTTCTTGGCCTCCTTCTCGGCAATGTCGTTCAGCTGCGTGGACAAGATCATGATGAACTCGATGCTGCACTCGGTGATGGCCTCTCTGGCTTCCTTGGAAATGGCAATGTCCTTGGGCAAGATCTCGCCAATTATTTTCTGCACGGTCGCTTTGGGCAAGGACAAGTCCTCCCCCGAGGTACTGGTCTGGCCGAAGTCGGACATGTGGATGTGTTTGGGTTGGGTCTGGGTTGCACTTTCGTTGATGTTGTCTGCATGGACCGCGAGCAGAGGGCTGCCTTATATAATGATGGGTGCGCAGAGGCGAGACTGCACACCCCGACCAGGTGCAGGCCGCCGTGCCAATGGCCCGCGACATGATTAGCCCCATCGTGACCTCTGCTACTGGCCGTGATGTATGCCCTAATTACGCTGCCGAGAGGAGAAATGTAGGTTGTAAGTTGGTGTCTATGCTGTGAGTTTCTGCGCCGCGCTTTGCTCAGTTTTCTAGAAACTCTACCGTCTCGTTGACAAATTGGTCTGGCTGTTCGCTCACAACCCAGTGGCCCGAGTCGTAGTCCACCGACAGAACGTCGGAAAAATACAAGGGGAAGTCGTTCTGCAAGTTGGCGTCAGTCACGAACTGGGACCGGATACCTCGCATCACAAGCACGGGCCCACCGAACGTCTTGCCCTGTACCGCTTCACCTGGCCACATCCCCATGTCTCTTAAGGTATCGTGCTTCAAGAAGTTCAATACGGGCACCCTGAACTTGACGGGCGCCTTTTTGTCCTTGTTGTGCCGTCTGACGAGGTTGGACTCGAGAAACAACCGCACTAGCTTGTCCTTCTCGAACTTGGTCAATATCTTGTCGACATTGTGGAGCAACGCGGCCTGCGGCATCTCGCCGAGCGAGAGGTCGCGCTCAACGTGACACATGCCGAGGAGGTCTCGCGTGAACTGCGCGTCGAGGACGTGGTTCACCGGTGCGTTGTCGATGACAATCAACTTTTCCACCAACTCGGGACGTAGGAGCGCCACCAACATCGACACTTTGGCGCCCATCAGGTGGCCGGCCAACACGACCTTCCGCTGCAAGCCCTCAATGTGTCTAATGGTATCTCCTGCCATCAGCATGTAGGTGTGGGGAAAGACGTGGGCGCTGGAGCCGTGGTTTCTCATGTCGATGCCCACGACGGCGGTCTTTGTGGCCGAGCTGATCTTGCGGCCCACCGAGGCGTAGTTCTGCTTGGCGCCAAAGAGGCCGTGGATCATGACAAGCGGAGACTTGGTCTCATCCACTGCACTCTTCGCATGGAAGGTCTGGCTGGAAAGCGCAATGTTCGATTCTATCGGTAAATCATGCACCTGGTCGAGGCGGAGCGATTGGAACTCTTTGTTGAGATCAATTTTGGATCTGAGGCATTCTTGTGTGAAGAACGATCGGCGAAAGAGTGCGTTTCGCATGGTGGAGTTGATTGCGAAATGCGACTCTCCATACCCCAAGAATCACCAGTCCAACCCAGAGGTCTGCAAAGTCCAGCACCAAGAATCTACAGGTCTAGACGACCCAAGAATCTACAAGTCTAGACCCAAGAATCTACGAAGACAAGCAAGTCGTGCGAAGGCCCAGCAGATGTGTGCGGAGGAGCTGAATGTAGATGGATTCAAGGTGTATAGGTATGTATATGCGATGTACGGTGGTTAATGGTCGATCAAGTCGTCCAAGTACATACTTGGGACGTTCTTTCTGGCCGCGCGCGGCCTGTTGTCCGGCGACCGCGACTGCAGCTGCGGCTGGGCCATGGCGTAGTCGCTGTTGTTGAACAGGTCGTTGATGTACAAGTTGGGCACCACCTGCGAGTGCCTGTTGGACGCAGGCACCAACAGCGGCTTGCCGTACATGGACACGTTCGTCTGCGAGCCGCTGAAGGCGTGCGACTTGACCCGGCCGCCCGCCATCACCTCCTTGGTCGGCGACACGAACATGTTGGTCAAGTCGGTGTTGCTGGCGGCCTCGGAGTTGAAGATGGTGGACGCGTCGCCCGCGTGCGAGCCGCCGAAGACAGAGTTCCTGCTGCTCAAGAGGGGCAACTTGGCCACGGAGCCGTCGTGCGCCTGGTTGAAGAACACAGACGACAGGGGCGTGAGGTGCGCGCCGTACGCCGCGTTGTTGTTCTGGGCAAACTTCTCGTAGGCAAACTTCTCGTTGTTGGTGGTTTTCTTGGCCACGGACGACGCCGCAAGCGACCGGATCAAGTGGAACAACGCAAACACAATCAACACCACCGCCACGATCGAGCCCACGGCAATGAACACGGTGCCCAGCGGCTCCGACGCGCGGGAGATGTACGGGTTGTTTGTGTTGGAGGGAACCCCCACGGAGGGCGTGGTGTAGTCTTCCGAGGTGGAGGTGGCCGTGGTAGATGTGGTGAGGCCGGGCATGCCGCCCGAAGAGGCAGAACTGGAGGTGATGCCGGGCATGCCTGTGCTGGAGCCCAGGCCCAGAACCTCGTCGGTCGACGCCGCTTGTGTGGAAGTGTCACCGTTGCTAGTCGCTGTGGTGGTATCGGTCGTTAGGCCGGGCATTGTCTCTCTGACTTCGAGGTCGAAGTCAGGAAAGAGACTCTCGTAACCTTCGTCTAGCATCTCTTGTGTGTATGCTGATATTTTTTTTTTCTAAGCTTTGTGCTGAAAGAGTGTGGCGGAGTGAAGGCGTGGGTCCAGGAGATGTGAAGGATCTTTTAAAATAGAATGGTTGATTTTCGTCTGATTCAAAAGAAAAACACCGCCTGCACACAACAGAAGGCTCGGCCTTCTCACCCGAAGTCCACACAATAGGAGGAAGGTGCGAAACCTTAAATACGGACTTGGAAAATCCCCCTCCCCAAAAATATACCCGTAGCTCCAGATGGTGCTACTCGATGTTTATGAAGATGCCTCGTTGGAAAAAAATGCGCAAGCCCGGAATCGAACCGGGGGCCCAACGATGGCAACGTTGGATTTTACCACTAAACCACTTGCGCAGTGCTCCGCGACGGGGAATTGAACCCCGGTCTACCGCGCGACAAGCGGTAATTCTAGCCACTAAACTATCGCGGACTTGTTGAAATGATATTTTCGCATGAGGGTCTAGACAACCAGGTTGCCACTCTCGAAGCATACTCACCCAATGGCTCAGTTTCCGGTTCCAAAATCCTCGCAACTCTCACACCAGCTTCTAAAAAATACCCATTTCCAGCGCTGTCTGGAGATCGTCACGCCGGCCGATGATCATCGTGAGGCATATACAGGCGTCATTCGGATCGCGCTACAGTTCCATCCCATGCCTCCAAAGCGCCCCAAACGCTACCTTTGCGCCGTTGAAGGATGTGACAAGGCCTACAACAGACCTGCACTACTACGGCAGCACGAACGAACTCACTCGAACGAGCGGCCGTTCACTTGTGACGAGTGCCCGAAGAGCTTTATGCGAAAATCACATCTACAAGCACACACGCTAACGCATCGAGCTGACAACGAAAAGCCCTTCCAGTGCAAAATATGCGGCAAAGGCGCCCACTCGCCACAGCTTCTCAGGCGACACGAGCTCACCCACACAAATCGGTTCAAGTGCGATTACGAAGGCTGCAAAGAAGAGTTCCAGTACCACCAGTCACTTAAGCATCATGTGGAGATGGTCCACGAACAGGTGTTGATCTGTGAAGTGTGCAATCGGAGGTTTGCAAACAAAGTGCTTGTTGCGGACCACAAATTCAAGACCCACGGTGACATTTTGCAGCACCAGTGTCCTCATCCCGGGTGCTTTCACACGTTCAAAGATGCAGCTTCGCTCCAGAGGCACAGAAAGAAGGAGCACCCCAAGCTCAAATGTCTGAAGTGCGGCAAGGAATGCATAGGCAAGTCGTCACTTCGCTCGCACATGGTGATCCACTCCGCTGGCTCGTCCAAGTTATTGAACTGCGAGATATGCAATGTGGGCACTTTTGTCAAGAAGGCAGAGTTGGTAAAGCACTACCAGGACATCCATGCGGGAGAATATCCCGAGGATGTGCTCACTGCGGGCAACGCTGAAGAGCTCGAGCGCTTCCTTCGGGAAGCAGAGCTGCCGTCACTACAGACACTAAAGCGTGATCCGAATTACTCGCCCAACTTGGTCTCAGACGAGTCGGTGGTGGCTTCGGATGGTGCCACCGAGCAGAGCTTGGTTCCACTTCCCAAGAGCGGCGCCTCGATCATAGAATTGGTGCTGGGAAATTTGCAGAGGATCTACACTTGTCCCCGAAGCAAATGCCGGAAAAAGTTTCAGAGGTATCATGCTTACGAGAAGCACCTCAAGTGGCACGAGGCCGAGATCGAGAGGATTGACGTGTTTTTGGAGAGCTTGAACGACGAGGAAAAAGATTATTCTGACGGAGCAGGGCTGGATCACTTCTCCGACTTTTCAGATATTGATGAAGACGTGCCTGACGCACTGGACATCGCAGAATTAGACGCCGCATTGGCGGACGGCCAGGTAAACGGGTCGTTGCAGAGTACAGAGACGTCTCCTGACGATGACCTAGCAGAAAAACAAAAGGAGTTGGATGAATTGATTTCCATGGAGCTCGCGGAACTCAACGCCTAAATGGCAAAATGGTAATGTGTAATATATGGAACTATACTTTCAGTATCGCCTCTTCTTCTCGAATTCGCGCCCAGCGCCATCGTAGCGTCTTTTGTTATCCTTCGGGGCGTACCCGTTGCTGTCATCCCTACCGTTTTCTCTTTTTGGGGGCGGGACAGATGGCGGAGGAAGCTTAGGAGGCGGCAAAGGAGCCTGTGGTCTGCCCTCTCTACTGGCGGGTTTGTTTGCGGGCACACTGCGATCGTACCTAGTGTAACCCCTGCTATCTCTGGGTGCCTGCTGAGGTGGGAGAGGTGCTCTTGCACGAGCGTTTGGTGGAGCGCTAGACGGAGGATGTGGAGCGGTAGGAGTCAGAGACCTGGACGCAGCTGGGCTGACGGGAGTTTGTTTTCCTTGGCCAGACCGTTCATTTTTGGCCTTGTATTCCTGCTTCACTTCAAGTAGCCTTGCTTGTAAACCTGGCTTGGCTTTGGTTGGCTCCCGGCTGCTTATCTTCAGTTCAAATAAGTCCGAGGATTGATCGACCGCGGATGGCCTAGCATTGGCCCTATTTGAAGGCTCGTTGTACGAAGGTCTTTTTTGCTCGAAGTTGCTTGATCCAAAGCCAGTGCTCTTTGGCGCTGAACCATCACGAGTGGTTCGCGGCACCTCTTTTCCAAATTGTCTCTGAGATTCCCTATAAGTAGGTTTGGGCTGATTTTTCCGCATCGCATCACTTGCCACTGCGCCTGGCCTAGGCCGAGAGTCCACGGTATTAGCTCTGTGTTTTGAGGTGGATGGTTGAGTCGAGGTTTCCGAAGCATGAACTTTAGATTCCGAAGCTTGCGCTTTAGAGTCCGAAGCTTGTGATTTGGGAGGTGTTTTATCCGAAGCTTGGGGTTTGGGAGTTGCTTTAGTTTCTGAAGCTTTTGTTTTTGGAGGTGCTTTAGTTTCCGATGCTAATGCTTTGGGAGTTGCCTTTTCCGAAGCTTGTACTGAGGGAGATTCCTTCGAAGAATCAAGTGGTTTAGGAATGTCGTCTGGCGTGGAAGTTCTCTCTGTCCCCTTCGATTGGGGTGCAGAGTTGTCCACCTTTGCAACCTTCGAACTTTCATCAGATGGTGCCGGAGAAGCATTAGTTTTCTCTATCGATCCTGTGGTGGATTCCTTGCTTGCACCAAATTTCGAATAGTAATCGTATCTTCCCTTCGAAGATTCATCAACTCGAGCTGTAGTTCTGGCTTTCCCGAGAGAAGCATCGTCATAACTAATAGCTTTGGCCGCAGCCTGTAGTTGCTGCTCGGATTTCTCTTTATCCATCTTCTCTTTGAGAGCTAGTCTTCGCCTCTCCTCTTCTTCCTGTGCTTGGCGCAATTTATCTTGCTTCTCTTTGAGAGCTGCCTTGACTTTTTGTTCTTTCAACACTCTCCTCTTCTCCATATGAGCCGATTTACTCTTTTCATCCATGTCAATGAAATCCCAAAGATGAACCCAACTGTTCATACGCGATTTCACATGGCCGATCAAAGCACTTGAAGAGAGCTTCAAGTCGTCCCGCTCTTCGTGTAGCGCAATGTGCTCAATAAGTTTGATGATTTCTTCGCAATGATCCTCCACTAACGGATATATTCCCAAGAGGTTCTTCAAGAAAGTAATCGCGTTCATTCTTGACATGTAGTCCTTGACGGTGAGCGCCCCGCCAATGTCGCTTAAAATAACTGAGTGATATTCATAAACCAAAGCTCGGAAATCAGAGAATGAAATGGAGGAGCCCGCAAACTCTTTTTCAAAAGTCTCTTTGTCACTCAAGCGAAAGAGATCCTTCAAAACGGCCGAAACAAACAAGCCCAAATTTTCTGCTTCTGTGGGCGTGCAAGTGAACAAGGAGCCGAAAAGCAACTTGCTTTTGAACAAAACGTCTAGGACTGTAGTTAAAACATACCTAGCAGTTCCATAGCCATGAATTTTAAACAAGAACCCAGCACAGAAGAGCGCATCAAAAGAGGAATGTACTGCCCTTGGCAAGATACATTCTTGCAAAAATGCTTCCGCCTGAACCTTAAATGGTTTGAGATCATCAGGTGCAAACCATTGAGGAGATTTGTCAGTAAGAGACCTTGAAATATCAGTAAAATGCTTTTCATGCAAGACTTTCTGTTCTGGAATTGCAGATACGAAAGCTTGAGATCTCTCAAGCTCGCCACGTATTTGAAGAAGCTTATCTTCCGACGTGTCCCGATCGCGTCTCGCAAACGCAAGCTCCTCCTTCAAACGAGTCACACTTGCTTGCATTTTCTCAAGTTCACTGTCGTATAAAGCAGGCGAGTAGTTGATATCATAGAGATCCAACGACCAAAAAGCGGTGTATAAGCTCGAGGACGAAGCAATTTTAGATGACAGGGAATCCTTTTCGAGAGCGAAATCATGTTTGCCCAGATCTTCTCTGATGATGAACTTGCGCCAGAATTCGGCAGCCCAAGGCAAGGGGATATTGAAGTCGATTGAAAGCTCATCTAGAGGTATGAGGCCATTGGCCATCTCATGACTTGCGAAGAAGCCAATCAAAGTGCAAAAGAGATGAAGAACGGCATCCACCTCATCTTTCTTATTTGCCAACGCCTTTAAATGAGTGTGTTGCTCGCCAGATAAGATATCAGAGCCCAATTTGCAAAGCAAAACGAAAAACTCGTTCATTCGGTCATTCTCAAACAACTTACGGCATAGAATAGATCCTGAGTTGAACCTATCGTACCGGAGATCACCAATTGTCGTGTAGACAATCTTCTCCATCGATGATCCACAATTAATCATATTTATCTGGAGCTGAGTGAGGTTTGTTATGGCTTGAATACCTCCCATAGAAACCAAAATTTCCTTGAGAACTATTAGGACCGAATGGTCATTCGAGTGGAATGACTTCAACAAGAAATCAAGCAAAGTCGATAAGTCCATATTCGCTGGATACTTTTGACAGATCTTTCCAACGAATGAAGCTAGCGATTGAATCCACTGGCGCTCATTAATGCCATTGGCTTGAAGGTTAGACCTTCCCGCAGTAGTGAGTCTCATTAAGATCGCCAAAATCAAATTATCCCATCCGTACTCATTAAAGAAAGCCGCTGTTTCAACCACCAATGCATTAAGATTGTCGTAACTTTCGATCTGCTGCAAAATGGTGAGGAAACATGGCAAAGGGTTGGATGTACTTATTTTTGCTAGTCTTCTCATCATGGGCTTAACATTCTCTTTCGACAATCGTTTGAGTACATTCTTGGTTGCTTTTTCTGCCCTTCCATAGAAGAGTCTGACATGAACATTGTTCTTCGCAAGAACTTGATGAAGTTCGCCATAAAGATTGAATCGATCTTCTGCGGAGAAGAACTTTAATATGGCGTACGCTTTATCCACAGGGATTGCATTATCTTCAATATTACCAATCACTGGCAATATGTAATTGCGAAAGTACGAGAACCACTCTTCCTTTTTGTCGTTCGTGGACTCGTCCTTCAAGTCGGCAGCAATTATCTCGCAAATCTTAATGAAATTAGCGGTATCATTCGCAAGTTGGACGCCGAAGAACTTGATGAATTGCTTTGACACATTGATTAAGTCGTCCGTAGAATGGATTAATGGGAGCGACTGATCCCACTCGGTATAGACGTAAACATTTTCATCGCTCTGTAGACTTCTGCTTGGCTTAACACTGTAACGCTTCTCTGAAGTCGAGGTATCAGTTGAAATTGACTTACGAGGGATCGTCCTCTGGCTCCTTTTTTGAAAAAGCGAGAGTTCAGCTTTTGTGAAAGGTGCAATAGCCGAGTGAAGCGGCTCGATGATAACGGCCAACAACCTATGCATTAACTCGGAGACTTCTGGATCGCAGTGAACCAAAAATGGATGCTGTGAGATGATGAAGAGCGAGGGCCAATACATGCCGTTGGCCAAGAATATTTTCAACATTTGCACCATGACATTTTTCTTCAATAGGGATTCGACAGTAGCCTTCGCTTCTGCCTTAGCCACTGTGGGCTTTGTCGCGTCACTTGCGGCGCCCTCTTCTTCATCATCTGCAATGGGTGCTGCAAGAGCCAACGCACTTGCGCTAGCTCGGAAAACCTTTTCGTCTAGTTCGGTCTTGTATTGTTGCTCCAAAAGCTGCATGTCTTCATCCTCCGCGCGAAAGTAGGGGAAGATGGACCCCAAACTTACGAAACCTTCTTTGATGAGGATGCCGACCAAAATCTTGAAGTTTTGAGATGGAGCTCGGTCCGCGGATATTCTTGAGAATCTCAAGGCGATCAGTTTCGCAGCAGCGTCACAACCACCAACATTGAAAGACTCTAGTCCACTATTGTCGGCGGGTATTGATGGCCACCATAGAGAAATTTTGAGAAAGTCGATGATAAAACGGTGGTTACCGATCAAGAAGTTGGCGAACACGTCCAACAAAACATCTAGAGTTCGGTTGGGGTCCAACAGATAATGACCCATGATCAGCTCGATCAATTGGACCATGTAGCCGACCTGAAACTCGTTTTCTCGGCTCTGCAAAATGGCCAGTGTCTCGTTGATCAATTTGGTGTAGCCCTCGAACTCCTCATGGAACAAATTGAACTTTCTTTGGGTGAAGAACTCGTCACGTTTACGAGTATTCAATTGGCGATTGAGCGAATCTCCAGGAACAAGAGAGATCTTTATCAAGGTATCAGAGTCGATGTACTGTGCCATGGACGAAGCGTTAATGACGTGCTGCTCTTTATGAAGATGAATTAGTAGCAGTTCCAAAGCTGGCGACAAAGGAAATACATCGAAGACCTGGCAGAACACGGAAGCCTTTGCGTCGTCCGTGATGGCCACCTTCAAAAAAGCAGTGACGGCATCCACATCGAGCGTCTTTGCCTCGATCAGAATCAAGATCTCAGTAAAGATGAGACTTGCAATATCGTCCGCTTCATGCCGAGAAATGTCTGGAGTCAGGAGAACCTGGAGGAGAGACTGAGTGCCAGACCCACTGAAATCGCCTAGAGTATCGGGAGTGAGATACTCGTAGAGTTCTGCCATGGATTGACTGAGCAGGTTGATTTTCAACGATGATGGTGCGACTGCATGTTCATTATGGTGGGATCTACTGACATATCGTACCAACGTTGAAGGGAAGCTTATCTAAGGCAGAAATACGAAGAGTACGCGTTTATTGATGTACATGTCCAGATATGTTTATTTTAGCTCGATACTCTGGCTAAGGCGGCGATAATAATTGTCTGAGAGACCAGGCTGGGCGATTTGTTCAAATTTGTTTAGCAACATTGTCTCAAAAACTACTGCGCCAGTCTCATAATTATCGAATTATAATTTCAGTGAACAGCATACAAGTCTAAACCTCGATTCTTTGCTCAGAAGATTCTACACGGAATTATTTGAAATACCATCAGCTTCGTTCCTCATGGCCCAATGGTCAAGGCGTCTGGCTACGAAAGTAACCACTTCTGTTGGAACCAGAAGATTCCAGGTTCGACTCCTGGTGGGGAAGCTACTTTTTTTTTCTTCGCGCTGATCCTCTGTGCGCTGACCCTTTGTGGGGCTACATTTCGCGCAGGTGGGGTCACATTCGGTGCATAATCTTACAAATTGGGAAGCAGGCCGGTGGGGAAGACAACGTAGAAGTCCACATCAAATGATGCATGTACCCGGCAGATCGGAAGGCCAAAAAGCAATCCCGGCTAATTTAAGCCTCTGCTGGTGTCGTGCTGGCCTAGACTCGGTTCGGCACTAATGTGTTCAGGTATATCGCCCTGCATTAGCTAATCGCGGTGCGGTATGGAGATTGCTAGTCCGGATTTTCCACACCACCTGCCAGCTGTTCCTAACACCTTAGACCACTCGTTACCCACAAATCGTGCCGTGCTCTTTATACCAATTTGTACGTTTCTCCTGCTAAACATCCAGAATGGCGAGAACTGTGCTCCTTCGGCTTTCAGACTCCGGGCAGCCGATCAATAGTGAGGCGGTTCACAACGGAGTTTTGCTCTTGCCGTCGCTTGCCCCGGCAAAGGACCACAAGAAAGGCGACGCGTTGTTCAATCTAGCGGTGCGCATCAACGCGGCGTCCGAAGTGACTGTCAACGGTCGGTTTTGCACCAACGTGCCCAAGAGTGCCGACGCCAAGTTTGAGAGAAATGTGTTTGATGAGACACCTTTCGAGTCCTCCTTCCACGAAGACGTCTCTTTGAGCGTTCCCATTTTCCATACGGGTCCGTTTGCCTTCTTCATCAAGTATGGGGACAACGAGCAGACCAAGACCTACTACTTCACTGTGCCGCCACAGCTCACCATCGATGGCCGCTACCTCCCATTTAACGCCATAATGATCCAGTCCGTCATCTCCAAGTGGGCTGGTCCGCTCGAGGACTGGGACGCTTTGTTTGCGTACATCGCTGAGAAAGGCTACAACATGATTCACTTCACGCCTTTGCAGGAAAGAGGCGCGTCCAACTCGCCATACTCGATCTACGACCAGCTTAGGTACGATCCCAACTTGTTCGAGTCCAACGACTTTGCGGCGAAGTTCATCACCAAGACGTTGGCCAAGAACAACCTTTTGTCGCTCACCGATGTTGTGTGGAACCATACGGCCGATAACTCTGAATGGATACGCGAGTACCCTGACGCTGGCTATAACCTGGAGACCGCGCCCCACTTGATCTCAGCGATTGCTTTGGACAAGCAGTTGCAGGATTACTCGGACAAATTGGCGGACCTTGGTTTGCCCACCGAGATCAACTCGGAGCACGAGTTGTCGCAGGTTGTTGATGGTATCCAGGATCATGTTATCTCGCCTCTCAAGTTGTGGGAGTTCTACGTTTTCGACAAGACGACCACCTTGCAGAAATTGAAGGAGGCCCACGAAAATAACAAGATTGAGCCTGCAAAGATCCCCACAGATGTCGACTTGTCGAATTTGGCAAGCGTGAGCAACTTTGTGGTGCAGTCTGCTTCCGAAAGAAAGAAGATTGTTTTGGAAGATAGATTTTCCAACAAGTTCGACGTGAGAAGCTTTTTGGCCATTCTCCAGTCCATTGTCGGTACTGACGAGGGTGAAATCTTGAACAAGGCAAACGAGGTTATTGACAAGATCAACGCTGATTTGTACGCCTCTTACGATGATGACGTGAAGTCCATCAAACACCAGGTTGCTGACAGAGCTCGCTTTTTGAGACTTGCAGACAACGGTCCCAAGTTAGGACCGATTACCAAGGAAGACAGATTCACCGAAGCTTACTTCACAAGGTTCGAGGACAAACATGGCAAGGAGTGGGCATTGGCCAATAATGGATGGATCTGGGGAGGCAATCCATTGGTAGATTTTGCATCCTCCCAGTCGAAGGCTTATATTCGCAGAGAGGTGATTGTGTGGAGTGACTGCGTGAAATTGAGATACGGTTCTGGTCCCGAGGATTCCCCTCACTTGTGGGACAGAATGTTGGCTTACTCTAAGATGTGTGCGGAGGATTTTGACGGCTTTCGCCTTGATAATTGCCACTCTACTCCGTTGCATGTGGGTGAGGCCCTTTTGGACGCCGCCAGGTCCGTTAACCCCAATTTATATGTTGTTGCCGAGCTTTTCTCTGGCTCAGAGGAGATGGACAAGATTTTCGTGGAGAGATTGGGCATTAACTCCTTGATTCGTGAAGCCATGCAAGCTTGGAATGTGGATGAATTGTCTCGCCTCGTTCACAAGCATGGTGGCCGCCCCATCGGTTCTCTTTCTTGGTTGCCTTTGAATGAGCTTTCTTACCCAGCAGCAGCGGAACCCGAGCTCAAAAAGTACTCCGAGTGCAACTCCGAGTTGGAAATTCCAAAGGTTCTTACCAGCCAAGCTCCGCATGCTTTGTTCATGGACTGTACCCACGACAATCAGACTCCGGCGGATCTCAGAACCGTCGAGGACACTTTGCCAACGGCTGCCTTGGTCGCTTTCTGTTCTTCTGCAGTTGGAACTGTTTTTGGATATGACGAAGTATATCCCAAGCTACTTGACGTTGTCAACGAAACGAGGGAATACAAGTATAATGCGGCGGAAGGCATTGCTCAAGTGAAGCGGAAATTGGGTGACATCAGAGGCTCTCTTGCTTTAGAAAGTGAAGACGCGTACAACGATCAGGAGATGTACATTCATCACGAGGGTCAATACATTACCATCCAACGTTACAACACTATCACAGGCGAAGGATGGTTTTTAATTGCCAGATCCAAGTTTGAGGGATACCCTGGCGACCAGATTTTGTCTCCTGTTGAGTTGAACGGGACAGAGGTAAAGACAGAGTTTGCCTACACATTGAAAGTGACGGGCGAGTATAAGAAAGATGACAAGTATCTCACCGGGATCCCCACCAAGGTCGAGGAGATTGAGAGCCCACAAGTTGATTTCGACGGCTCCAATACCGTGATTAGAGTCAACGAGTCGTTCGTTCCTGGCTCCATTGCCGTTTTCTCCACCAATGTACCTTCAGCCAATGCCAACTTGGATAAGTTTGTGAAGGAGGGAGCGGTTGAGGCTTCTTTGGATTTGGATTTGTATGACTTGAATGCGGTGTTGTATAAGTGCGAGCCCGAGGAGAGAGATGCCAGTGGTGGCCAGGAGGGCACATACTATATACCAGGTTACGGAAGCTTGGTGTATGCTGGTTTGGAGGGTTGGATAGCAGTCCTCAAGGATGTGATCTGGAATAACAACCTTGCGCATCCTATTTGCAACCACTTGAGAGAAGGATTATGGGCAGCAGACTATATTGTGAACAGATTGGAAAAGTATGCTGAGCTGTCTAAGGGTGTTGCAAAGTTTCATGATTGGTTGAAGACCCGCGTTGACGCCATCAAAGCGGTTCCAGACTTCTTGAGACCTCATTACTTCGCGCTCATTATTGGTGTTGCTTATGAGGGTGCTCGCTTCCGTGCTTTGAGACAAATGAAGGGAGACATCAAGACATCCACCAACTTTGTTCAAAGTTTGGCACTTACCTCGGTGCAGATGTGTGGTTACATGAACAACACATCGTTGGTTCCCGACAAGAAGGAGGCATCGCTCGCGGCGGGTCTTCCCCATTTCAGTAACGACTACATGAGATGTTGGGGAAGAGACGTGTTCATTTCCTTCAGAGGTTTGTTGATCGTCACGGGCCGTTTTGAGGATGCGAGGCAGCATATTTTGGGCTTCGCCAAGACGTTGAAGCACGGGTTGATTCCCAATTTGCTAGATGCGGGAAGGAATCCTCGTTACAATGCCAGAGACGCCGCGTGGTGGTTTACTCAGGCTGTGCAAGAGTATGTCGCCTATGTACCTGGTGGCGAGAAGATCCTCGACGAAAAGGTGTCCAGAAGATTTCCCTTGGACGACACTTGGATTCCTTGGGAGGATGAGCGTGCCTTCAGCTACGAAACGTCGATCAGAGACATTCTCTATGAGATCTTGCTGCGTCACGCGAAAGGTATCAGTTATCGCGAGGCCAATGCGGGACCCAACCTTGATTCGCAGATGAAAGACGAGGGTTTCAATGTTGAAGTCTTCATTGACTGGAACACCGGGCTCGTTCATGGAGGTTCGCAGTGGAACTGTGGAACCTGGATGGACAAAATGGGCGAGAGCGAAAGGGCAGGCAACAGGGGATACCCCGGAACACCCAGAGACGGCGCTGCCGTCGAGCTTCAGGGCCTTCTCAAGAGCACTTTAAGATTCGTGAACCAGCTCCACGAGAAAGGTTTGTTCGATTATACCGAGGTCGAGAAGAATGACGGGTCGAAGATCTCCTTGAGGGCCTGGGAGGCTTTGCTCCAGGAGAACTTCGAGAGATGCTTCTATGTTCCCGAGGACCCACTGGACGACGGCTCGTACGAGGTCAAGCCAGAGATTGTCAACCGCAGAGGTATCTACAAGGATCTCTTCCGCAGCGGAAAGGAGTATGAGGACTACCAATTGAGACCCAACTTCGCCTTCGCCATGTGCGTTGCGCCCGAGTTGTTTGACCCCAAAAAGGCGGTAGTGGCTATCAACAATGCCGACAAGATCATTCGCGGTCCTGTGGGCATGAAGACGCTCGACCCCTCGGACTGGAACTACCACCCGTTCTACAACAACAGCGTGGACGACGACGACTTTGCCACGTCCAAGGGCAGAAACTACCACCAGGGTCCCGAATGGATCTGGAACTTCGGGTACTTCATCCGCGCATTCTTATACTTCAACCACGTTGTGAACAGCGACGGTGCTCCATCTATGGAGTTGCTCCAGCAGATCAACGAGAGACTCAAGGGCCACATGAAGTGGATTCGCGAGAGTCCTTGGGGTGGCTTGACCGAGCTCACGAACAAGGACGGCGATCTTTGCGGCGACTCGAGTCCAACGCAGGCCTGGAGCTCGTCCTGTTTGTTGGACTTGTACTTTGATCTCTGGAACACCGGTGTGTACGAAGCTTAGATTATTAGATAGTGAGTTAGATTATCACATTCAACACGTAGATCTACGCTCGTGTACTGAACGCACGAACGTAAGTTCGAGTATGGTCGAGTATGGTGTGGTCAAGCATGGTGTTGGAGTATGGTGTAGTATGGTCATGTGCGAGGTGGTGCACATGCCGCGGGTGCAAAAAGCGCCTGCAGCCAAACGACGCACAAGGCGGTTAGTGCCAGATTAGGCAGGCTGGTGCGTAGCGGCTCCACCATCCCGCTTCACCAAAGGACCCAGATCAGGGGTCGGCATTTACTCAGTATGAGTCCCCGCCAGGTGTAGCCGTGTTCGGGCCCGAGAACTTAATGCAAGTTGGGGAGGGGAAGGTAGCCGTGGAAATCTCGATCGGGCCTGCACACAACCGCTCCACATGGCGAAATCGGAGCCCGACTCGCGAAGCACCCAATATATAAAGACACCTCGCTGGCGCCTGTTTCCCGTAAGAAAGCCATGTTGAGAAGCGCCCTCAGAACTGCGTGCGCGCCACGCTTCCGTACCGCTGCGTCCCGCGCGGTCTCGACCGTTGCCCTCACCTCGACGGTGGACTCTTACCCCACAAATCACGTCCCTGCCGGCACCGAGCCCTACATCACCCCGTCGTTCTACAACAACCAGCTCGTGAAGTCTGCCGCCAGCACGTGGTTCGACATCCACGACCCCGCCACCAACCAGGTGATCTCGCGCGTGCCGCAGCTGACGCCGCAGGAGTTGGAGGACGCGGTGGCTTCTGCTGAAGAAGCGTTCCACACGTGGAAGAACTACTCCATCATCAAAAGACAGGGCATCGCGTTCAAGTTCGTCGAGTTGTTGAAGAAAAACCACGACCGGCTCGCCGCCATGATCGTGTTGGAGCAGGGCAAGACGTTTGCCGACGCCAAGGGCGACGTGTTGCGGGGCTTGCAAGTGGCCGAGGCCGCGTGCAACGCGCCCAACGACTTGATGGCGTCGTCGCTCGAGGTGGCGACGGACATGGAGACGCGCATGGTGCGCGAGCCGTTGGGCGTGGTTGCGTCCATCTGCCCGTTCAACTTCCCCGCCATGGTGCCGTTGTGGAGCTTGCCGCTCGTGTTGGTGACGGGCAACACGTGCGTGCTCAAGCCGTCGGAGCGGGTGCCCGGCGCGGCGATGATCATTGCCGAGTTGGTGGCGGAGGCGGGCGTGCCGGCCGGCGTGTTGAACATTGTGCACGGCAAGCACGACACCGTGAACAAGCTCATCGAGGACCCGCGCATCAAGGCGCTCACGTTTGTGGGCGGCGACAAGGCGGGCAAGTACATCCACGAGAAGGGCACGGCGTTGGGCAAGCGCGTGCAGGCCAACTTGGGGGCCAAGAACCACTTGATTGTGTTGCCGGACGCCGACAAGGCGCACTTCATCAACGCGGTGAACGGCGCGGCGTTTGGCGCGGCGGGCCAGCGGTGCATGGCCATCTCGGTGCTTGTCACCGTGGGCCCGCAGACCAAGCAGTGGGTGGAGGAGGTTGCCGCGGACGCGGCCAAGTTGGTGGTTGGGTCCGGGTTCGACGCTGCGTCGGACTTGGGGCCGTTGATCAACCCCGAGCTGGTGACCAAGGCCACGGAGATCATCACGGACTCGGAGAAGGCGGGCGCCACGGTGTTGCTTGACGGCAGAAACTACAAGCCCGCGGACAGCCAGTTTGGCGCGGGCAACTTCTTGGGCCCCACGGTCTTGACGGGTGTGAAGCCGGGCATGCGCGCGTACGACGAGGAGATCTTCGCGCCGGTGTTGGCGGTGGTGAACGTGGACACGTTTGACGAGGCGATTGCGTTGGTGAACGCGAACCGGTACGGCAACGGCGTGTCGTTGTTCACGCAGTCGGGCGCGGCGGCGCAGAAGTTCACCAA
Source organism: Helenozyma rhizophorensis (assembly GCA_030573355.1). NCBI lineage: Eukaryota > Fungi > Ascomycota > Pichiomycetes > Serinales > Metschnikowiaceae > Helenozyma > Helenozyma rhizophorensis. The sequence goes on from JAJMDD010000011.1 coordinate 131,182, forward strand.
GCAGATTGCGTGCGGGCAGGTGGGTGTGAACGTGCCGATCCCCGTGCCGTTGCCCATGTTCTCGTTCACGGGCAACAAGGGCTCGTTTTTGGGCGACTTGAACTTCTACGGCAAGGCGGGCGTGACGTTTTTGACGCAGCCCAAGACCATCACGTCGTACTGGAGGACGAGCAACGTGGAGGAGTTGTTGAAGCCGTCGACGTCGATGCCGATCCAGAGTTGATCGCCTCAGGGTTACGGAAGTCGACGTGCCGATCCAGAGAAGGGACCTCGATGCCTCTACGTGTCGGGTCAGAAAGTGAAGACCCATTCAGAGAATGGGATGCACAGAGTTAATGGGAGTAAAAGCACAATGCACGCATAGGAGTATACGGAGCGTACACGGATAGACGTACCGTAGGTGAGTAGAGTACACGGAGCGTACGGATAGAGTGCACGTACGGGGAAGACTACTCGGATACGAGGCTAGACATGCGAAAAGAGGTCAACATATGTCATGGAGCGCGACATACAACCAGCACATGCTCATTTGTAGCAGGGCCCAAGACCAGCGTACATCCGATCCCCACCGATCCGGGCTTGTCTATGCTGATGGGCCGGATGATTACTGGGTCGACTGGGCCGGATTGCCTGATCACTGGCTTGTCTTGCGTGGATCATCTGGACTTGCCTGATCCTCGGCCGGCACAATGCACATGACAATCTCCGGCGGCAGCAACAATGGACAATGGGAGTCACACGAGCCGACATCAACTCGGCCAACATCGAACGCCAACTCGGCCAAGCCTCCCGGCCCGCCTGGCGAGCAGGCACTGCCGGAGTGCAGCCAGTAGGCGGCGCGAGATTTGCAACCGGCACGCGGATACGCGGTAAGCGAGAAGCCAGGCCCGCCAACCATGCAAACTTACCTTCACACCTTCACGTCTTCCCATGTCTTCTCATGTCTTCTCCACTTCTCTTACGCATACCTCTACACACAGAGTCCACTCAAAGTCCCGCAATGTCTCACGCTGCATTGGTCCTGCCTGCGCTGCCGTGGTTCTGCACCTTTATATTTTCTTCTTCGTTCCTGCCTCCTGCCAGATGTCGTCCTTTTGGGATCGTCTAGTCTGCTTCGGGCACACCAAGCTCTATCAATCGCCCCGTATGTAAGAGGCACCGTATGTGAGGGCCGTGTGAGAGCCGCACGTGAGCCGTAGGTGAGAGGTGTATGTTGTGAGGTGATGTGCCGGGAGGGAGGAAGCGGGTCGCTTGGTCACTAGCCGGGGTTAACCTCGCGAGCCGGCGTGCACATGGCACGGACCTAAGCTCCGGCCCAGCTGGCGCTGGGCAAGGGTGGCCGGAGCCCACGCCGGAAGACCCCCCTGGCACCCGCTGGCTCGCGCCTAGGGGCACGCGAGACATGGCCCGCGGACGTCTAGTGCCGAGCCGTGCTGGGGGCACCCGGCTTTCTCCGCGCGACTCAAGCTTGCACAGAAAATTTTGTCCCTAATTTTTGTATATATTGCAGATGGACCCCAGACGCCTAGTTGCTGCTGCCGCGAGCGCTTTCCGCCCCCTGCCCCACACTTCTTTCCATCTCCCACTCCTTTCCGCCTCTTCTCCCGCGCATCTTCTCCTCCCCGCCGCCTTAGCATGATATAGCAATGTCCGACGACCGCCAGCCTATCTTGACCATCACCACGTCGAAAAATTGGGTGCTCCCCCCGAGGCCCAAGAACGCCCGCAAGCCCAAGGCCACGCCCGACAAGAAGAAGACGCGCGCCGCGCCCACGCCGGCGCCGGCGCCCACGCCGGCCGTGGACTCTGCCGACGACCTCACCTCCAACCTCCGCATCATCACCCGCGAGAACTACCAGCTCAAAACCAAGTTGCTACTGTTGATCCACGACTACAAGTCGTTGCGCGTGCTGGTGATGCTGCCCGCGGCGGCCACCGCGTCGCCGCCGGACCTCTACGAGTCCGCCTCCACCGCGCGCAAGCGCCTCTTCACCGAGCTCGACCCGCAGCCCGAGCTCCCCGACGACATGTCCGCGCTCATTGACGACATGAACGAGCTCTCGTACAAGAGCCCGCAGGCGCTGTCGCCGGGGCGCGAGCACGACGTGTTTGGCTTTGTCAACCTAGATACCGACGCCATGTTCGACGAGGACTTGGACGACGAGCTCGACACCCACCTGTTGTCGCGCCTGGTGTCTCCCACCACGTCCGAGGCCGACGAGAACCTGCTAATGACCTCCCTCACGCGCTCCACCACCGTGTCCACCAACAACTCGGCGCTCGACAAGAAGCCCGCGCTGTTCTTCAAGTTCTACGACTTGCCCAGCTACTCCGAAGAGGACTATGCGTTCCTGTTCGAGCACATCGACCCGCACGACAAGATGATGTCCGTGATCGAGGAGGACCACTACAACCAGGTGGCGGACTTTTTGGAGGAAAAACTTATGAGTAACGACGTCAAATACTACGTGGAGAAGAGCCAGCTCGGACGCTAGCCTTCCTTATTTATTGTTATGCATGCCATACGCCCACCCACAGACACACATGCTCTGCCACACACCTGCCACACACCTGCCACATCTCTGCCAACACCTCTGCCACACACCTCTGCCATACACCTCTGCCATACGTACTGCTCTGCCCCGCACCGACACTCTTCCGCCCTGGTGGGGTGTACTGTACGTTCACCCATGCGCTAGTCGTGGGCGCGCTCGCAACCGCGGATCGGCCACTCACCTGTCTTGGTTTACGAAGCATGGGGCCACTCCGGACATACCGGTGCGTTTATCTCGCACTGTCCCGCGAGCCACCGACTGGCTGGTTCCGCGCACGTGCGGCTGCCCGGAACGATCGACGCCCGCTACTCCGGCTCCGCAACTTCCTTGCCGGACACCATACAGGCGCCCTCTGCACTCCAGGTGTGCACCAGAGGTGTGCACTCCGCTCCAGGTGTGCACTCCAGGTGTTCAAGGTTGACGGCGTGCACTCGCAAGTGTGCCCAGGTGCACTCTGTGTATTCGAATCGCCAGGTGGCCGCGCTCCTGCACGGGCCGCGTAGCCTTTCCTAGAGTGTTCGTAGCGCTGCCCAGCACACCACCTCTCCATGGATTCCTTTGCTTCCCAATTCCAAGCCCTCATCGAGTTCCCCATCGACTTCGAAGGCCAGAAGAGAGCGCACCGCATCGTCTCGCTCTTCGTCTACGTGTCTGCCGCGGTCAGTGTTTTGGCCGGCCTCCTCACCCAGAACATCGTCAACACGCTCTTTGCGTTCATTGGCTGCATCGTCGTGACCTTCCTCCTCGTTGCGCCCCCCTGGTCCACATTCAGACAACACCCCGTCAAGTGGTTGGACGTCAAGTATGCCTTACACTAAGGATGACTTGTTTTTGGGCTTCGACTTGTCCACCCAGCAGCTCAAGGTCATTGTCACCAATGCCAGCTTGAAGGCGTTGGAGACGTACCATGTGGAGTTTGACGACGCATTCGCAACGAAGTACCGCATCCGCAAAGGTGTGCGCTCGAACGAATTGACGGGCGAGATCGTCTCCCCGGTGCACATGTGGTTGGAGGCGATTGACCACGTTTTCTCCCAGATGAAGGCACACGGCTTCCCGTTCTCCCAGGTGCGCGGCCTCTGCGGCTCCGGGATGCAACACGGCTCCATCTTCTGGTCCGAAAATGCCACGGGTGCGTTTGCTAACATTGAGTCCGCGCTGTCCTTGTGCGAGGGCTTGAAGGACGCCTTTGCCAACAACGTCTCGCCCAACTGGCAGGACCACTCAACGGGCAAAGAAATTGGCGATTTTGAGAAAGTGGCGGGTGGACCGGACGCGCTCGCCCAGCGCACGGGCTCCCGGGCCCACTACCGCTTCACCGGCTTGCAGATTCGAAAGTTGGCGACAAGAAGTGGTGCCGACGTGTACAAGAACACCGACAGGATTTCGTTGGTGTCCAGCTTTCTCGCGTCTGTACTATTGGGCAAGATTGCCCCCTTGGAGGAGGCCGACGCCTGCGGAATGAATATCTACAACGTGGCAGACTCGTCCTACGACGACGAGTTGCTTGCCGTTGCAGCAGGCGTGCATCCAGAATTGGACGCCGCGTCCGCTGAGCTGAGACTCGCAGGCGTGAAGGAGCTCAAGCGGAAGTTGGGCGATATTCTTCCCGTCACGTATGAGGCCTTAGGATGCATCTCGTCGTACTTTGTTAAGACGTACGGGTTCGCATCCGACGCCAAGATCTACTCGTTCACCGGAGACAATCTCGCCACGATTATCTCATTGCCGTTGAAACAAAACGACGTGTTGGTTTCATTGGGCACCTCCACGACGGTTTTGCTCGTGACGGAGAACTACAATCCCTCATCGCAGTACCATTTGTTTAAGCATCCTACAATCAAGAGCGCATACATGGGCATGATTTGCTACTGTAATGGCTCCTTGGCTAGAGAGAATGTGCGCGACGCCGTCAACGAAAAGCACAATGTCCCCGCCAACTCGTGGGAAAAGTTCGACGAGTTGTTGGACGGATCGGTTGATTTCGATAACAGGCTTGGTATTTACTTCCCTTTGGGTGAGATTGTGCCCAACGCCTCTGCTCAGTTTCAGCGCTACGAACTCAAGGGCGGCAAGGTCGTGAACGTTGGCAAATGGGATGTGGATTATGACGTAAGCTCCATTGTGGAGTCTCAGTCCATCAGCTGCAGAATGAGAGCCGGGCCCATGTTGACAAACTCGTCCTCCTCTGCTGATACTCCGGAGGCTGAAGATAGCGAGTTGAAATCGTTGTACCATGGCCTTCATGAACAATTTGGCGACATTTACACGGATGGCAAGAAGCAAACGTTCCACTCATTGACGTCTCGTCCTCGTACGATCTACTACGTCGGAGGTGCGTCCAAAAACAAGAGCATCATCCGCAAGATTGGGTCCATTATGGGTGCCACTGAAGGAAACTTCCAGGTCGAGATTCCGAACGCATGTGCCTTGGGTGGCGCCTACAAGGCCAGCTGGAGTTTCGCAAGTGAACAACAGGGCCAGATGTTGGACTTCAACAAGTATCTTAGTGACAACTTCGATTTTGGCGAGGTGGAGAGCTTCGAAGTGCAAGACAGGTGGGCAAACTACTTTCCCGCCATGGGCTTATTGTCCAAAATGGAGAGTAACCTCAAGCACGACTAGTTCATGTATGCTAATGATATAGAGATATAAACGTACGTTGGTTTCGATTGCATGTATGGTACTGTCTTAGGTGTCGCAGAGCTAGATCATATATCTGGTTCGCACTGAAAACTTCTGTCCCCAATGCTACCCGTACACCTCGGCCTAAGAACTCTACGGTTCTGCCGAAGTAATAGTGCTTTCACCAAATTGGCATCGGAGATAGCCTCCGGAAAAGAGGTGACTGCCAAAGAAGTTGCCAATGTTCTTGAAAAGAAAGCTTTTGCAGACTCTGAACTCGAGCAGCTCCATGACATTCTAAGAAATAAAACTTCCGCCGAAGTCAAAAACGAAGTCTTGACATACGGCCTCCCCCATGACTTCTCGCTCTACTACACAGCAACCAAGATTCCAGACCATAGTTGGAGCGATCGAGCATTGACATCACTTATAGAGAGAAATCCGGGCAGAGCGTTTAGACTGACGGACCTATTTAAGAAACATGCAGACGCAGCACTGGTGAGTGATGAAGCACGCCTTGCTGTTATCAGAAAGTTGCTTTCAGGCGAGAGGAACGAGATTTCGGACGCAACGTTCGAACCTGGTGCAACCAATATTGCGGAGGCGATCCAACACCTCAATGCAGCCAGATTCGAGGCAGCGGAAGGTGGATTAGCATCGTTATTCGACGCTTTAGTGAAGAACGGTGCTGTTAATGCCCTCAACCTCCTCAACGTCGACAAACGGTCTCTCATAGAGTGGTTAAAAGCGAAAGAGCTTGAAAAGCTAACTGACAAGCGGGCGTTCTTGCATTTCACAAGAATCATTTTCGAAGAAGATCCGTCGCAGCTCACAAAAGGAACGTTAGCTCTCGTGTTGAGATACACGAGCGAGAATCTCCCACCACAGAACAAGATGACAAATCAAATCTTGAAAGAGTTGAACATCGACCAGGACGAGAGCTTCTACGATTTTCAAAAAGCAGTGCTCGACTACATTGAAAAGGAAAACTTGGATGTTGACAAGAAAGACCCAGAATCTCTCTTGTTGCGCATTCAACTCATGGACACATACGGCATCGCCTTGGACGACGTCGAGCATGCATTGAAGAGATTCCATGTCTACCAGACGCACGAAAAGTCAGGCTTAGAGTTGGTCCAGAGCAAGTTGGTCCAGGTTTACTGCTACCAAGCGTTCAAGAACAACGACAAAACAGCCTACAAGATCGCAGAGACGCTTGTCGTTCCGGAATATCTTCCCGTGTCTAACATTTCCCAGCTTATACTCGGCGGTAGTGTGGTGGACAACGATACGCCGCTTGGGATTTTTAACGAGTATATTCAAGGTGTGCTGAAAAAGGTCAATCCAGAAACGCACCGCTCGTCTGCTGGGGTCTTGATTAGGGCCATTATGACGTCCAGTCTTTATCAGAATGACAGAGAGTTCGCCAAGTTGATTTACGAGCAGGCAATTGAAAGGAGTATCATCACAGATGAGCTTGAGATTGCGGACATCAAGAAGCTTTTTAAGGTTTACGGTGATGCATTTGAGGCCGATGACTGGGAAAAGGCCGAACCCATCCTCAAAGAGTACGTGCTAAGCTGCTTGAGGGGTTAATGGATCTCTTCTGCATTAGAATGCACAATCATCGATACGACACTATCTGGTGTTACTTGTTCTACTCTTCGCGCTCGCGACATTTGACTCCACACTCAATTAAGTACAAGGTCCGATCAAGTACAAAACTTGACCAAGTATTCTCAACTAGTCCAATTCTCGACCAGTCCACTATCAACACCTTATGTATTGCTATGTGTCACTGAAGGCTTCGTCTAGCGGTGACTAACTGATAACCTGCACACGCGTCTGAGTCACCGAACAAATGCCACTCCTCATGCAGTATAAGTACTAATTTTCCACTCTCATTACCACTACTCACTAACATGGTTACCTTACATCTTAGAGCAGAGACCAAGCCATTGGAGGCCAGAGCCGCCTTGTCGCCCGCCACCACCAAGAAGTTGTTGGACGCCGGATTCGAGGTGTACGTCGAAGAGAGCGAGCAGTCCATCTTCGAGTCGAAGGAGTACGCCGATGTGGGTGCTACCATTGTGCCTGCCGGCTCGTGGAAGTCTGCCCCCACCAGCAGAATTGTTATCGGCTTGAAGGAGATGCCTGAGACCGACACCTTCCCTCTTATCCACGAGCACATTCAGTTTGCCCACTGCTACAAGGACCAGGGTGGCTGGAAGGACGTGTTGAAGAGATTCCCTGCGGGCAAGGGAACTTTGTACGACTTGGAGTTCTTGGAGAACGACCAGGGCAGAAGAGTGGCCGCTTTCGGTTTCTACGCGGGCTTTGCCGGCGCTGCTGTCGGTGTTCTCGATTGGGCATTCAAGCAGACCCACTCCGACTCCGAGAACTTGCCCGGCATCAACCCTTACCCTACTGAGGATGCTATGGTGCAGTACGTGAAGAAGGAGTTGGCCGCTGCCTTGGAGAAGACCGGAGGCAAGTACCCCTCATGCTTGGTTATCGGTGCTTTGGGCAGATGCGGCTCTGGTGCCTTGGACCTTTTCAGAAAGGTTGGCATCCCTGAGGACCAGTTGGCCAAGTGGGACATGGCTGAGACCGCCAAGGGCGGCCCCTTCCAGGAGATTGTTGACTCCGACATCTTCGTCAACTGCATCTACTTGTCCAAGCCTATTGCTCCGTTCATCAACTACGACTTGTTGAACTCTGAGTCCAGAAAGTTGCGCTCCATTGTCGACGTCTCTGCCGACACCACCAACCCACACAACCCCATTCCCGTCTACACCATCGCGACTGACTTTGACGAGCCTACGGTTCCAGTCGAGACCCTGGTTGGACCAAAGTTGTCGGTGTGCTCCATTGACCACTTGCCCTCGTTGTTGCCCAGAGAGGCCTCTGAGGCGTTCTCTGCGGACTTGTTGCCTTCGTTGTTGCAGTTGCCCGAGAGAGAAACCGCGCCCGTGTGGGCCAAGGCCAAGAAGTTGTTTGACCACCATGTTGCTAGATTGGACTAACCGTGTATTTCGTTTCTGATAGACATATATTACTCGAGCGTCACGCTGACCTTAGGCTTGCTCTTCTTGCCCTTCTTTTTCTTTTTGTTACCAAGCATCACTCTTCTCACCTCCTCGCCGTCCGTCTCGTACTCGGACTCGCTGGGCTCGGGGCCCTCCACTTCGTCGTGTCTTCTCTTCATACCCTCAGCGTGCTCCACCGATTCCGCACAAACGGCAACACAGTTCAATCTTTCTCCGCTGTCATAGACAGCCACCTGGTCTCTCTTGGTCTCAGAGACGTCCCACACCACAATCTTGCCGTCAGACGAGACGGACACCAAGTATGGAATGCCGCTCGTCTCGGTCTCACTGCAAAAAAACGATATGCCCTTAATTCTGTTGGAATGCCCACGCAAAGTAAACTCTGGCTTGGGTTCTTCTTCCGTCAAAACCTGGTCCATGGGCCAGAATTCGATGGTGCCGTTGCTTTGACCCGCAACCAAGTACTCCTTGTCTTGGATAGCCACCACCTCCATGCACATCAAGGTAGTTTTGAACTCAATCTTCTTTATGAGCTCGGCCTCTTCGCCAAGCTTGTAGACAAACATCTTGTTTAGCAAACCGACAATGAAGTGCTTGCCTTGGGACGCCCACCTGACAATCTCGCCCGACTGGCCCAAATGGTCTCTGCCCTTGATTTTCAATGCAGCTGCCTTCTTGGCCGTCATCAAATTCCACAATCTCACCGTCTTATCTTCTCCGACCGAGATTGCAACTCTGCCCGAGGGGTGTATGTCCAAGTCGTTCACTCTGCCTTGGTGGCCCTTCAAGGTGCCAAACAATTCCCAATCTTTTGTTCTCCAGATGATAATCTTGCCGTCTTCGGAGCCGGAGAGAAGCCACTTGCCGGATTTCAGAAGCTCCTTTTCGGAAACCTCCTTCGAGAACTTCAATGTGGTCACAGTACCTTGATGACTTAATAATGTTCCTAGTTCCTTACGCTTCTGCAAGTCGTATATGCGGATGTGTTCGTCGTTGGATCCGGTCACCAAGTATCTCTTGGCAATGTCGATGGACTTGATGGAGAGCGTATGTGCCTGGAAATGGAAGATGGGTGTGAACACGGGCTCATTGGTTCCCTTCATGACGAGCGACAAGCACAACAAGTTGTGCTCGTACGAGCCCACCATGATTCTGAACTGTGTGAATGGCCTGGCTTCTGACATGGTGACTAGTGATCTGAAAAACGATGCTCATCTCGCATTCTGCCACCTGCAGACTGACGAACAGTAGCGGAGTAAGAGCAGGGATTACAATACCCACGATAAGCTCGTAGTAGATGATTAGCAATAGGAATCTGGCCTTTGAATCGGATTCCTGAGCTGGTAAGGTCGGAAACAGATTCCTCAGCATAGCAACCTACTCACCTAGATCTCCGCCTGGGACCTCAACTAGATCACCGACTAGGGAAGCAGAGAGGCGACGGTATACATAGAGTTGTAGAGTTGGCTCCCGCTAGACATTTATTTTGACAAGAGACACGCAATCCACCGAGAGACACCTCTTGTGGGCTAGTAAATGGGGACATCTCATGCGATGTCTATAGAGAAGGCTGTTTGAGCTGTTTAAACAAGTAGATCCGAATACTCAAATCACGCAGCGGTCTTCAATCATATATAGATGATCAACACGAAACGTTCAGGTTTGCGCGGACACTAGTTGTGTAGAAGTAAGTTGATCTTGCTGATTTCGCAGTACTGTTTACAATTGATATAGCTACTCCACATACACCATGGTGCAGAACCAGAAAACGCCCCAGCAGCATAATTCGACGCTATTCATATCGCCCCAGATAAACAGGCGGCAAAATATCTTCATCACGCCGCCAAACCCGCAAAATAACTTGTTCGAAACACCAGGATCTCTGCTGCTGCTGTTTTACAACCCAGACAACGTCAGTGGAAACAGGCCTCTGAGGCGCGACGAGGACGCGCCCAGCATAGGAGAAGAGCCTCTTTCTCGAGCTGAAAGGCTACGCTTGTGGCGCCACGATGCCTTGAACCAGCACCACTATGAAACGGCAGAGTACATTGGCGACAAAATCTTGTCCATGACGAGCGAACCCAACGACGCCTTCTGGCTTGCTCAGGTCTACTTCAACAAAGGCAACTACATGCGTGCGCACAAGCTACTAGCCAGTAAGCCAGAGTACGAGCAGTCGCTCAGTTGCCGGTACTTGTCCGCATACTCTCTTATCAAGTTGGAGCGGTGGGACGATGCGTTGGACCTATTGGGCGAGACCAATCCCTTCAAGGATTACAACTACAAGGTGAAAAACACCGACGGCGGCGTGCGTCTCGAGGCCTCGATGTGCTATCTTCGAGGTGTGATCTACTCGAACCAGAACAACTACGAAAAAGCACTCGAGGCATACAAGGAGGCAGTCATGGTGGATGTGAAGTGTTTTGAAGCGTTCAATGAGTTGGTGAGCAACGATTACTTGTCTCCAAGTGAGCAGTGGGAGTTCATCAACCAATTGAACTACCACGATGCGGATGACAACGACGAGCTCATCAAGCTTCTTTACACGTCCCGCTTGAGCAAATACATACACATTTCCAAGTTCGAGGAGGCGGAAAACATCCTCAAGGACGAGTACAGGTTGGGCGACAATGCGGACTTGCTTTTGGCCCGCGCAGACTACTACTATGTGAAGTGCAACTTCGACGAATGCTTGAGCACATGCGAGAAGGTGCTTGAGAGCGACTCGTGCAACTTCAGCGTCCTACCCAACTACCTCAGTTGCCTCTATGAACTTGGTGGCCGCAACAAGCTATTTCTCAAAGCACATCAATTGGCCGACAATCATCCCACCAACTCCCTCACGTGGCTGGCCATAGGCACATACTACCTCTCGGTCAACAAGATAATTGAAGCGCGCAAGTTCTTCAGTAAGGCTACCATGCTCAACCCAAACAGCGGTCAAGCGTGGATTGGGTTCGCTCATACTTTTGCATTGGAAGGGGAGCACGAACAGGCCATCAGTGCGTACGCTTTCGCCGCGAGGCTCTTTCCCGGAACACATTTGCCCAACATGTTTTTGGGCATGCAGCATCTTCAGATGAACAACGTGAACCTTGCCGAAGAGTACCTCTCTGCCTCATATCAGATTTGCAACACCGACCCGCTCCTTTTGAACGAGTTGGGGGTCATAAACTATCATAAAAATGCCTTGTCGAGAGCTGAAGCATATTTCCACGAAGCACTTGGCGCGGCGAAGTATCTCAACTCAGACTCCAAGACTTGGATCTCCATACATTCTAATCTCGGCCACGTGTACCGCCGAGCCAACCAGCCTTACAAAGCGTTGGATTGCTTTACGCAATCGCTAAAGCTCAGCCACAGAAGCGATATCAACATTCTTTCATCAATGGCGCTTGTGTATATGAAGTTGGGAAACTTGCACAAGGCGATACGTGTGCTCCATGATGCACTTGCGCTTTCCCCCTCAGACCCCGTTGCTGCGGACTTGTTGATGAGGGCGCTCGAGTCCAATCTGAACTCGTCGATATTCATGCAAGACATGGACTCCAAAATGTCCGACATACATATTTCAGGCGGGAAGTTGAAGTTCAAGGAGCTCAACTCCACGGCTCAAAATCTAGTGGACATCACTACGTCCAACAACAGATTCACGACGCCGTTGACGAAGAAAACCAAGAACGTACTAGACCGACCTTTGAGGCACAGGGAGGGCCACTCAGGAGACATCGATGCATTGGCAGAAGAGTTGAAAAGAGGAGAGGTGTCGAGTGATGAAGAAGTTATGGATATTGAGAGCGAATAGATAGCATGATGCATAACTCTGAAATTAATTCTACGAGAGTTGGAGTCAGCTTTTCAATAGCATTTTGGCTGCCAAGGCGAACCCATGCAGCATTTCGCGCAGGCAATGCAAACGATAAGGAATGCCTGCAGATAGAGGACAGTACTCGAGACGGGAACATAAACACAACGGCTCTGACGGGAATGCAATCTGGGTAATTACCTTGCACAGCAAGATCAACAATCGTGTCACATTTCTTTTTCGTATCAATTGCAATAACCACTCAAGCTCCACACCCCAATCGTCTGGTAGATCCCTTCGGAAGAATTGGTGTCTGCACTCAGGAACATCCCTATTTAAGTCTAGCAGATCAGTCAAGCGGGTTAACTTCCCCTCCTTCGGCATTTCATCCTATCCCGGCTTGGACACACAGATACACACTGGCCGCCTAACCCGTCGTTTCCCTTTCGACTGGGCGTCATCCATCGCTCAACGTCCCATGTACCATGAACACATACAAAAGCATCACCAAAATGGACGGAGAGATGCACATATTAGACATTTCGTTCAACCAAGATCAAGGATGTTTTTCCATTGCACATGAGCAAGGATTCCTAGTTTACAACACCAATCCCATAGATTTACGCGTTCGAAGGCAATTCTCCGCCGGCAATGGTTTGGGTTCGGGTATCGGGCACATTTCCATGCTACATCGCACAAACTACCTTGCATTGGTGGGAGGCGGTAAGAATCCCAAGTTCCCAAACAACAAGGTTATAATATGGGATGATCTCAAACGCAAGGCAAGTTTGACGTTGAACTTCATGAGCCCTGTGTTGAGAGTGCTTCTTTCCAGAGTCAGGATTGTTGTGGTGCTACTGAACCAGGTGCTCGTGTATGAATTCTCTGCCCCACCAAAACAATTCGCCACCTACGAAACCACGGACAATCCTCACGGACTCGCCGACCTTTCAATTCTTACTGCGTCATCGACATTTGCCTCAAGCTCCTCCCTCGGGTCGCTTTCCAATTCCGATTTCTCGACATCGTCGGGGGAAGGGACCAAATGTCAAATTCTAGCATTTCCTGGACGCACAGTCGGCCAGATTCAGCTTGTGGATATGTCTCCGGAGGGCCAGGAGAAGAATTCCGTGAGCATTATCAAGGCCCACAAATCAAAAATTAGATACATTGCTTTGAACAGAACTGGTACGTTGATTGCCTCTGCCAGTGAAACCGGTACCATAATAAGGGTGCATTCCACTCAATCTACTGCGTTACTATACGAATTCAGGCGCGGCTTGGATCGTGCGATCATCACATCCATGAAGTTTTCTCCTAGTGATAGCAAGTTAGCTGTCTTGTCAGACAAGAATACCTTGCATGTGTTTGAAATCGCCTCGCTGAACGAACCAAGTACAGTGGATCCTTTCAACGATGGAGAATCGGTCAGGAAGGCCCCTACAAATCGGCAGCACGTGCTCAAACGCTTGCTGTTGCCCATACCCATCCCAAACTACTTTCAATCAACCTGGTCATTTTGTTCCATCAATACAAATAAGTATCATCCCGAAGCCGAAGACAAAATGAATGATACTGGTGTAATTGGATGGTCAGGGAACGATAGCATCATCATTATATGGAAGCTAAAAAAGATCTGGGAACGATACGTCATAGTAGACAATTCCAAGACGAATTATGGCGGAGATCACGGTGATGGACTCGCTGCGGTCAAGTCCGCGTCGCCTTCCCCGTCGTCCTCGGGTCACCGCATTGACAGATACAGCTGGAAAAGCTTGGATACTCAGGACTAGTCAAGAATCTCACAGAATATTTGCTCGTACAATGTTTTAACTTTTCTGCTCAACATGTTTTCCCAGCGCCGCCCGTGATAGTTGCGCACAAACCTTCTTGCGTTCCTCTCGTCGGCAAAGCGCAATAACGCCACACTTACCTGGTTGACCGCGTCGGCTTGTAGCCTGAATATCGACTTGTGGGGGTTCTCGGGAGTTGCAAATTCGTAGTTCCACAATAAATTCTCGATCGTGGGTGCCGAGACACCAAAAGGCAAGTTTTGCACAAGCACCAGACTATACCTCGTTGGAACCGCCATGTAAGACGCCAATCGTGAGTATAGTGGGTTTTGTACTTCACCCATGTAAGATTCCTGGAGGTCTTGTACCTGGCCAATAGTCTGGATCATGTCCAATAGTTTTGGGTCGCTGAATATCTCCTTCAACGTCGATTGTTCTCGTGTATGTACAAGCAGTTCGGGAACAACCCCATGTAGCAATGGAGATGACATCTTTCTCAAGTGATTGTCGGTGGGATGTATGAATTCAAGAGTCATCGGAAGCCCGTTGATGACCTTACCCTTTGTTTCTTGATAGTAAACGCATGCTTGATTATGATTGGGAAATGAAAGATAGTATGCTCCAGTGCAAAGCAAGGTGATTGGATTTCGAGCTTTGACAACGTGGAAGTTCAAGCCGTTTCTCAACGACTGAGGTAGAGAGTATTGGCGTTCTCTATTGATAGGAAATAGATTGTGCAAGTCTTTTCGACCGATAAATGCATCTCTGCAATCGAGACGTAGGATGCTAGACTGTTTGCTTATTTGAAGTCGATCAGCGACATCTTTCACTGCCGCTTCCATTGGTCTTTGGCCCCATTCTTTGTCCATTAGCTCATCGAGAGCTGATCTGGTGGTGTCAGGTAAGCCCTCCTCATAGAGCACTTTTTTCACTATGTTGACTTGAGTGTTGACATGAGGTACCGTCTTTTCATATAGTAGGTTCAATAGTCTATCGTGTGCTTTGGGGCTCAACTTCGTCATCGTGAATTCGATTTTCGAGAGTGCGCATTGATGTTGTAGCAGACCATATTGAGGTTCACTTACGACGGAGAAACGACAGAGCACAAAACTGAATAACTGAATCGATAAGCTGTTTTGCTTGAAGTATGATTCCTATTGAGACGACCAATGCTTACAATCGACTCCTCATTAGACAGACCATCCCCGTATTTGCAGCTCAAATCTATTGTCACGTGCGCTCGAGATCACTCTCCGTCCGAACTAACTTACCAGCATTTCACAAACTTTTTGGATCTGCTCCACGCCAAGATTGTTCTGTAGTATATTGCACTCTGCTCGTGGTCCAGCAGAACACCGAAGCTCGAGATACAGAAGCTCAAGATACAGAAGAGAGATAAGAGCTGTAGATACACCGTATATAGTTATTGATGGGCCGACAGAAATGCGTGACAACAATAATCGGTCCGAGCTAGAAGCTGCTAGGAAACATGTAAGCGTAAGAAGGGGAGCGAGTTAAGAGTAGATCAGACTAGTGTAAACGAGCAACGGCTCAAGGCGACAATGCAAATCAGGCCTGCATCCAGCCATCCTCCGCCTTCAGATTAATTCTCTACTTGATTGTAACTGCCACTGTTACAACTGTTCTGCACCAAAAGGTTCTTTTGAGTGTCTAACGGTCCCGAGAGCGGAGGCTTAGCAATACAGTGAAGCCCAAGCGTCTCGCGATACTACCTCCCTTTGAAGAATTATTTGTGGCTCAATCCAAAGTTTATATCGGTCTCCGAAGTTACATTCTCGTGAACTCTTGGTATTTTCCGTGCTAGCAGGTGACGAAGAAACATTACTTGACGCTATCCACATCACCTTGTACATAGATGCCAGAAACGATCTGGTTCAACGGCTCCAACCCCACCAGTCCCCACATGTCCAATTATAGATCTGTGCTAGATCAAGTGGACTCCGATGTGGCCATGATGTTGGGCTCCTCCGGCTCGAAACCCGAGTCCAGACGGTTCTCTTTCAACGAGAGTGGAGAAATCGAGTCTAGTTTGTTTGACTTTAAAAACAGTTTGGCCCAGGTCTCCTACGCTGCGAGTACCGGTGGCCCGCACGGCCCCACGTCTCTTGCAAAACCGCAGCCTTTCCACCTCGGAACTGCTTCGATTAGTGGCGGTATTGCCAACAGACACCCCCCTCAGGATAGCTTTTTGCACAAGTTTTCTTCTGTGGCTGATGCCACAAGGGATATCGAATTATCCAACTCGTTAGGCACGTTGCAATTGGACGGGAGTGGTGGATCTGTTGCCCGGAGAACAAGTTTCAACAGCGAGCAAGGGGTGAAGCCGTTCAACAACTCTCCCCATGGTTCGGTAAACGAGAATTTGAACATCAGGAATGCTAGGCATCAGTCCATCAGTGAAAAGATCGACAACTACAACAATAACTCGCCTATTCAAGCCAGCGCAGCTTTGTCTGTCAACTCCGACTTGATGTCAAACCCTGGGCAAGAGAGCTCCCACAACCACCAGAACTTCTGGAACCCAGCAGCTGCTACAGTTTTCACGCCCTCGCAGCCGTTCAACCAATTTCTTGATGGCGCAATCGCTCCACCTCCCACAACCGGCCACTTGCCTCCCAATCCTTATGGACGAGCACCTTCTATGATGACCCTGTTCAGTCCACCACCTTTTGTGATGGAAAGCCCTCCGTATATGGACATGAGCATGTATGGCATGATGGGCTACTCAGGTCCACCTCCTCCTGATGGCGACCTCAAATTCGAGGGCGATGCCGGAAGTTCCCAAAAGAAGGACCCTACCAATGGAAGCCAACTGCCTACCAAGTCCGCGGGCTTACCTAGAGTTGGCTTAATGAACAGGCAGATGTACTCAGCTGCACCAGGCTTCGGCTTCCAGCCATTCAATCCTTACTCGATGTACACCCCTAGTCCTCCGCCCTCTGCATCACCTAGCAACGATGCCAAAACACAAAGCGGTAAGGACGTTAACAAACTGGTCCACGAAGCTGAGGTTTCTGACCAGGCTTCACGTCCCCACTCGGCTTCAGCGAGCACACCGCCTGCTATGCATGGAAAACGCATCAAGTCAGGCAGAGGGAACAATGGCGCGAACGGCAAATCAGGACATCACATCTATCGCTCTCCTTTGTTGGAAGAGGTACGTTCTAATGTCAAGGGTAAAGAATACTTCTTGAAGGACATTTATGGGCACATTGTTGAGTTCACCAAGGACCAGCATGGGTCGCGCTTCATCCAGCAGAAATTGCCAACGGCTAGCGAGGAGGAGAAAGAAGTGGCGTTCAACGAAATTCGTGATATCTCGTACGAGCTCATGACAGACGTCTTCGGCAACTACGTTATTCAAAAGTTCTTTGAGCATGGCAGTGACACACAAAGACAGGTCTTATTGGAGTACATGACTGGCAACATTTACGAACTCTCCCTACAGATGTACGGATGCCGTGTTGTTCAAAGAGCTTTGGAATCGATTTCGTTGAGAGAACAAATCGCTATTGTTGGCGAGCTCAAGGAGTACGTTTTGATCTGCGCAAAAGACCAGAATGGTAACCACGTCATTCAAAAATCGATCGAAAGGATCCCCTTTCTGAACATCCGCTTTATCCTCGACAGCTTGTGCAACCACATCTATCATTTGTCGACTCATCCATATGGCTGCAGAGTTATTCAACGTTTGTTGGAGTTCTCTGAGATTGAAGATCAGAAGAACATATTGACTGAGCTCAAGAAATACATCTTCTATCTTGTTCAAGACCAGTACGGAAACTATGTTATCCAGCATATTTTGGAGCATGGGAATCTGGAAGACAAGGAAGAGATTCTTAAGGTTGCCTTGGGGTCGATTGTGAATTTCTCTAAGCACAAATTTGCTTCGAACGTTATTGAGAAGTGCATCAAGCATGGATCGTTGGAGCAGAGGAAGAGAATACTTCACGAGGTGATGCTCGGCAATGAGCCACTTGACAAAGAAACTGTCGACGATGATTCTCCTTTGGCTTTAATGATGAAAGATCAGTACGCGAATTACGTGATCCAGAAGCTTGTGGAAGGGTTCGACCCTAAAAGCCCCGAGAAGAAGCATTTGGTCGTCAAATTGAGGCAGTACTTGAAGCAACTCTCCTTGAAAAACAACTATGGCAAGCATTTGGCTTCCGTGGAAAAGATGATTGTGGTTGCAGAAACAGCATTGGTGGAGGCAGACCGTATCTAGATTCTACAACCGTGCGTTTAGAAACCTTTTGGAGACGTATGGTATATGCTCCAGCTATGCACTAGCCGCTAACCGGCGGGATTTACATAATTTTACTTGTTGTATATAGATATATTTGAAAGAGTTTATGCTTTTGCTTGTCTATGATCATACATTCGTGACGCATTCTAATGGAAAAAATCGTGGGCCCCTGGGTGCAAACGTTTTCGTGTAGTTGATAAACAAGCTAGATACTAACTTGCGAAAACGAATTAACAAGTTCACCCATTCCGGCCCACTCAGACGAGAGTGCACTTTGAAGTTTATACAACCCTCTGAGCTTTGCAGACTCCACAACAAACCAGCGCAGCTCATCTTCAAATGCAACAAAGTCATAGATTGTCAGATTCTTGAGCAAGTCAAGCTCGCCCCAAGAGAGGATGGTTCTCTTGCCGAACTTGCCAATCAGAGCTTGGGAAGACCTCGAAAGCTTTGCGGACAATATCAAATCGATCCTTGGCTGGCCCGCGTCCTCACAGTCGGAACTTGTGAGCGATGGGCTTAAGTCTAACGGGTCATCGCTCTGGTACGTGATAGAGTCCCGCACTTGTGTCAACGACAATAACGACGAGTAGCTATCGCGATTAGTGATCGAATGGGTAGCATTGGATGTGGTCAACTCCATGCGAGCAAAATTATCATTCAAGTGGCTCAAGTTGGATCCAATGGAACCACCAGGGTGCTTCATGGAGAACTGTTTCTTTCTTTTCAACTTATCACTCTCAATCATCTCCGCCAACGCAAGCGAAACCGCATCGGCCAATGCCAAGGTAAGCGTCGTAGAGACAGTTGGGGCCGGGATACCGTGAATAGTGGTTTCGTTTAAATGTTCTGGCAACTCGGCCGTCAACACACACTTCACCTGCTGACACAGCGCTAGCTTCGACAGCTTTGTGCATGAAAGAAGAATGATCGGTATACTGGGGGAGATATGGGGTAGTAATTGGAGGAGCTCAGGCGTGTTGCCGCTGGCGGAAAAGAAGAGCAAACAATCTCTGTCCCGAAGCAAGCCGAGGTCGCCGTGAAGAGCCTCCGCGGGGTGCAACTCATCGGTATTGATGGAGAGCGACTTGAGCGTGGCAGCAGACTTCAAGGCGATTTTGTACGACTTTCCAATTCCACAAACCACAATCTTGCCTCCTCTCGTGTTCGTGTCGAAAAGTATGCGAAGACCTTTCACAAGGTCGAGCTGTGAGTCCAAGTCGTTAGCATATTGATCGGATAAGTTTCTTAGCGCCTCGCTTTCTTTGAATAGCGTGTTCTTGACTGACAGGAGGGCTGCAAACGTAACCTTTTGCTCTGGAACTGTCGTTGTGGCATGTGCTGACATTGTGAAAAATGGTGAGATGGGGCGTCCAACTCGGTGAAACTTGGCAATTTGGGAAGACGCGTGAAGGAGAACTTGACTCCCACTTATAATTGGAATAAATTCGGAGCGAACGCTGAAGAACCCAGACTCAAAGAATGAGGCACTGCACTTGATCTAATCACCGTTGCAATTTCTTTTTATTAATTTGGTGCTACCTGCACGGAATGATGTCACGATAGCGGTTGTCGGCTCCAGAGAGTTGCTCCGAGGGCGCCATTGGCCCAAATGGCCGGTAAGTGTCATTAAATGAATTCTTAGCCGAAATGCGCCGCTGGAATTTTACGTGCTTGCCTCTGCAAATTGCTGGGTTGTAT
This sequence comes from Helenozyma rhizophorensis, assembly GCA_030573355.1. Classification (NCBI taxonomy): domain Eukaryota; kingdom Fungi; phylum Ascomycota; class Pichiomycetes; order Serinales; family Metschnikowiaceae; genus Helenozyma; species Helenozyma rhizophorensis. The sequence goes on from JAJMDD010000011.1 coordinate 150,981, forward strand.
GCCACAATGCAATGAGCGAAAACGGATTTAAATGGTGGCGGTGAGCCATAGTATCGCGCACGAGCACCACGCAGTACAGCGGCTGGAGACCGGCATTATCTCCTTGGCAAGGCAGAAAGCCGAGCATTTTTCACACGGCATGTATCACGTCGTAATTATTCGATCCGAGTTGATCAGGGGAAATGACTTGATCTAGGCAATGACTGATCTAGGCAATGACTGATCTAGGCTATGACTGATCTAGGCAAAAGAATTGAACTCGAGCTGCTTGTACAAGGTGCTATCAGTCTCAGTGGGGTAGTCGAACGTTGTCAGAGAGCTGGCTTTCACCATTGCGGCCGGACTATCGTGAAGCTGTTCGAGGAATGACTGCGCCATGTTGGAAGTAGCCGTATCAGGAGCGCCCACATACGCGCCCTTAGTAATACGGTTTTCTACGGAACTCTTCTGTTGCTCCTCACGCAAAAGGTTGTGACTTTCGGCGGTTTTGGTGCGTAATGTCTTGATGTGCTTGACACGGAGCGCCCAATTCGATTGGAACGTGCCGTCGACTGTATGATGCCAAATCGTGGCGAAGCGGTCCGACATGAGCACGATGTTGCGTACGAGATGGGGAAGTTGCTGAGCGGAGATAAGCTTGAAATGGGACGTGGAAAAGATGCCGGGCACTCCGCTCCGCCTGTAGCTCTTAACCTTGTAATACTTGGGCTCACTGCTGCGTATTCCCGTGCTAATGGTATGTGGTGAGATGACGATATTCAAGAAGTTGAACTGCGACTTGATAACATTGAAGTTGAAGGGAAGGCCGGACTCGTCGAAGAAAACGTTGACGTAATTGTTTCCGATATGCCTCTTCTTCATTGAACAGTACTTGTCGCCTGACATATTTGGCATGAGCGTAGTAACGTGGTACACCAAACTGACCGTCGGGTCGTTGTAAATGTATGCGAACTCGCCATCAGTTCCGTTTTCTTTGTCGAGTCCGCCCAAATATATGGTGTCCGCGTCCTTCAATCTGATCAAGCGCCCGACGCCGTCAAGGAAGTGGTGATAGGCTGACGAGCCCACCTTATTGCTCAAAATCTCGACCTCGTCCAGCTGACCTGGCCCGATATACACGATACCTGCCTTATGTTGAGCAACAAATGAGATCCGGTCCAAAGTGTTCAACGCTCGTTCAGTTGCCGCGTCGTCCAACAATGCCAACGGTCTGGACTCCCCAAAGATGTCCATAGGCTTGAAAAGTTGCAAAAAGAAGTAGCTGCTGAGAACGATTGGGTGCGCTTGGTCTATTAGCTGGGGCATCATGCTTGGATCTAGTTTGACATCAAAAACACTGACTCCGGAAGGTCTTCTTATGCTCACGGTAGAATCTCCCGTGTAAACATCACAATCAATGCTGACCACGGAATGTCCTATAATCCATTGACCGATCGAAGATCTCTGCGACACACCGTTTGACTTTTTGGATGTCACGACTCTGAGTGGTATATCGCTGAAGGTGTATCGAGTGACGAAGTCCAAGAACGCCACGGTCACGTCATTCAACAGGTCGATGTCTTTGGCAGAACTACTCAGAATCAAGTTTTTTACAATGAACCCGCTAACCTGCGACCGTTCACCAAGACTGATTTTGAGAAACCACCGAACGATGGCTATGTGAGACACGAACAAGACGTATTCGCGCAAGATTGGACTGATTGTGGTTGACAGTGTAGAAATGTTCTTGTCAACTTCCGCTTCTATTCCATGGCTTTGGTACTTCTTTTCCTCAAAAGGTGCTGACGACTTATCGTCACGAGATTTCAAGTCCGTACTATGCTCTATGTATTTGAACGAAATTGCGAACACTCTTTTGAACTCCTCTATGGTGAAATTTGAAGTGAGCGTAGGCACGTGAATCAAAGCAAGAAGAAACTCGATGATGGAGGGACTCGCAAATGCACTTGTGACTCCGGCTTGAAGCCTGGTTAGAATTGGTATGAGATATTTCTTGAGAGATGCCGGAATTTCATAACAACATATGGTCAACATATGAATTGAGGGTATGGCAGTCTTTTCCCAAGAGCCCAAAGCAAAGAGTAAAGAGCTGACAATGTGGTCTTCATCTGGCTTAGTAAAAAAATCGTGGTATCCAATGAGGGAGGACATCGATCGAATGAATGCGACCTGAAGATCTCCCTTTGTCACCTTTGAGTCTTGCAAGGGGAACATAAGTGTTTTCGGAAGGTTTAACGTTGTTTGCTCACAAATGATCTTCCTAATGCGAGAAACAAGCCCCTCCAAACCTTCCATCAATCTCATATTGGACAATTGTGTACAAAAATGAGCCCAAATAAATGAGTAGAGCTCCCAATGGTAGTATTCTTCCATGATATTTATGACAATGTTTAACCATTTAGCAATGTCGATAGTGGCAGAAATGTCAGTGTTTAAATGAATCCTTGCAGAATTTTGGGAGAAGATCTTGAGGTTGCCCTTCAGTTGGTTAAAGCAATTAACAGGCAAATAGTCGAAATCCTCCGGGTATGTCCACAACGAAGAGCTGGTTGCCTCGTACTTCTCATCCAAAGTATTCTTCTTCAATGCGGTGGCGAGGCCCTCCATCTCTGATGGTGTGGTAAAATATATCCGGCCTTCTTGAGTAGACCTGATGCGCACCAACGGCCTTAGAAGGATAATCAGAATTTCTGGTCGGCCATCCTTCAAGGTCAGCTGCAACATTCGAATCATAAAATCGTAAATTTCTGCTGCTCTGTCAACATTCTTGATCGACAACAAAAGAAACGATTGGCAAAGAGTCTCTGCTAGTGCTTTCAAGCAGTTTGAATTGGAATGTTTGATGCCCTCAGACTGGTGAGAGCTGGCACTAGAACTGAAGAGGAAATTTTGGGGAGCCGACCCTAATGATTTCAACGAAACGATGCTTTTGAGCTGTTCTTGTTTGAGCAGCAGTTGCAACAAAGGTTCGAAGACAGTGAAGATCCCTTTTAAAATTTCTGCGGTGGAAGAAAGGATGAAATCGAGAAGAAATTCTTTCATAACATATTCCATCACTTCATCATCTTTTTCAAAGAGAGCGGAATGCAAGATGTCGAATATAATGTCTTTGCTGACACTATATGATTGGCCGAAAGCAAACGATGTGTCGCAACTCTCCTTGATAACCTTCAATGTATCGATACGGAGATTCGAAGGCAAGAACACATCGCCAATGGAAAAGTAAAATGATCTCAAAAGCTTGCGAGAGTGTTCCTTCCAAAGAGGATTCAAACAGGAGCAGAGTTGACATTCCCTGTAATAGTTAAGGGTAAAGAGCACAATTGGCTCAGTAACCTTATGAGGATACTCCATGAATAGATCGACAAGACGCTCTTTCGGTGCTGACAATTCACTCCCTCGGTACTTGTCATATATCGACGTGCAAATATTGCACCAATAGCTTGAATCCTGTGGAGTGTTTAATTTGAACTTCAGTAGGAGGGTGAAAAGTGACCCGCTGGGAGAGTACCATATCCGAAAAGGAAATATGACTGAGAAGATAGTTTCAGATCGAATATTATCGCGATGATCGTCGACAGAAAGAAGTCGGTCGAGCATTCGAAGCAAGCCGCTATTGATGACGGGGATGTCGAAAGTAAGACATTCTTCCAAAGCCAGACTTGCAATGCCAAACGAGTGGTCGACAGAAGCACTTGGAACCTCGGAACCAATGAACACGATTAACCTTTCTAGCATGCGAATAGCCCCAAGAGCTTTTAGGAGTGGAACACAAGTGCCGATCACGTTGCTGTCAACATCAGAGATGTCCGAGCCCAGAAATTCCGCGAGTTGTGGGTTCGTCAAAACCTCGCATACGCCCCTCACCACTTCGAGTGGAGCCTCAGAGCAAAGCGCAGACATTGTGCTCCAGCAAATTGCATCGACTTCATCCGAAACGGAGGAGAGAAGACATAAAATGTTTATCACCATCGACTCAGACGAGTTGGGGAGATTTCCGAAGACGATGATGGCTTTCACAAGGTCCACAAGATCAAGTAGGATAGTTTCGTTATTAGTCTCATTTGAGATGAAGTTGACAACGCTGAGGATACTACTGACGGCAGAGACTTCCAAAAGGGAGAAATTAAACTTCACGCAGTTGCGTAGAAATTGAGTGGTCTTGGTTAAGTCTCGGAAATGTTTGTCGTCGGGGTTTTCAACGCGGGAGAATGACTTGGCACGCTTGCTGAGTGCTGTGAAAGCTCGAACCACAAACTCTATTAGGTTCTTGCTCTGGTTGTATATGCATAGATCATGGATTTCCCTCCCATCGTTGGTGAGCGTCCGCAAAGCCTTAAGGAACAAATCAAACTCTGGATCGAGTTTCGTATCACTCATGTAGCAGTATGTAACGATGTCCTTGTAGAACATTAGTTTCGTGCTCACAGAGTCGTCGTCATGCAGCATGCTCTTGATCATGAGCTTCAAGGCCACTCGTCGTATGGATGACTGATATTTGCTGTCACACAAATCTCTGGCGAGATACCATACTTCGGGGATGGAAGAAATAGAAAACTTCTCGAGTAGATCAGTGATGGATGCAGCAGCCGAAGCTCGGGAGGGTAGAGTGCCGTGTTGTAGTAGTTGGAGGAGCTTCTGCATGTCTGCACCTCCACCAACTACTTTGGGATTGATCACCACGGGAACATTTCCAGATGTAGGCTTGAGAGATTTCGCAATAGACTTGAAAACTCCTCCGAAACCTGAACTTCGCAGTGTGGAGCCATTCCGAGAGGACATCGGAATGAAAGTGTGGAGATGCCCGCGACCTCCACACTTAGTTTGACTTCAACAGCCTGCACACTACACGCCAACATTCCAACTAAATGCTCTATTCTGTCATTCTAATGCTAATTAACACCAGAGGTGGTAAAACCTCTTGTACCATGGCTGCCTGCTCATGATTTCTCTTTCCTGACGCAATTGTTCTCTCAACAACTCGAGATCGGTTTCTCTCCTTCCAGTGTCGAGATCAATCTTGTTGGCGGATATTTGGAAAATCCAGTTACGCTTCCAAAATTTGTGGCCGAAGTAGAACACAACCAAAATGACACCGCCAAGGTAAGACAAGAAGAAGTCGTATGCGCTGGGGCTGGATCCGACGGGGTAAAGCGATATCCAGAATTGTGCAACCAACACCAAGATGAAAACAAGACCTCCCAAGTAAGAGCCAATAACTCCAGTCTGAGCAACAAAAGTCAACTCACCCGTGTCCCTTCCTTGTACTTTGAGGGCGCGTCTGAATCTGATGTGCGCCCAGTTGATGCTAATCCACAGAGCAATGGAACTCAAAGCAGAGATACTCATCAACCAATCGAAGACATCGCTCTCCTTGCCGCTGGCCGCAATGAACGCCAACAATGCAAAAACGTTTGAAATGGCAATGGCCACCAATGGCCTTCCCTCTCTGTCAATGTAGCCGCAGAATTTGGGTGCCAAACCCTGTTCAGCCAAAGAGTTCAAAGTTCTGGACGATGCATAAACCGATGTCGAAGCAACGGAGATGACGGATACCAAAATCACTGCGTTCATCACGTGGGGGAGACCCTTGATACCACCCTGCTCGATGGCAATGACAAAAGGCGAAGCAGTGACGTCGACCGAGCTCGCTCCAAGCAATCTGTCCGAGTTATAAGGCACCAAGAAGCAAATTAAGGTAAGCGACACCAAGTAGAACATCAAGATTCTCCAGAAAACCTGCTTGATGGCTCTGGGCAACGCAACTCTGGGGTTCTCGGACTCAGCAGCAGCAAGACCCACAAGCTCAACTCCAGCGTAGGCAAATGCAGCAGTCACAAAGACGGAGACAACACCTTTGAAGCCGTTAGCAAACGCACCTGGGTTGTGCCAATACTCCACTCCGTGACTCTCGCCAGAAGGACCACCTCCGGCTGCCAACACGATGGATACAATGATGAAGCCAATGACCGCAACGACTTTGATGGCTGAGAACAAAAACTCAGTTTCGCCGTACGCACGCACGCCGAACATGTTGATGGAGCAAACAACGACGTAAAAGATGAGCACCCATACGTCCGCGTTTATGGAGCTGTTCCAATATTGCATGGTGATGGCACCGCTCACAAGCTCAAGAGGAAGCAACACCAAAAATTGAATGAAATAGTTCCACGCAACGGAAAAGCCAACGGAGGGGTCGATGAATCTGCTGGCGTATAAGTTAAAACCTCCGCTAACAGGGAATGCAACAGAAAGTTCTCCCAAACTTTGCATGGTTGTGAAAATGGCAAACCCTGTGATGGTCCAGGTTATCAAAATACCGCCCGGGCCACCAGTAGCAAGAGCCGACCCAGAACCAACAAACAAAGCACTGCCGATGGAGGATCCAATGGCAATCATGGTGATGTTTCTGGACTTCAATTTTCTCTTCAATGGCGACTTCGACGTGAGAAGGTTGGCTTTTTCAATGTCCAGCAAGTCGCTGACCTCGCCGATGTCCTCCTCTATGGATACTCTCTTGAATGAGTCTTTGAAGTTCTGCCATTTCAGAGATTCTGTTGCTTCATAATAGACGTCATGGTCAGAGACCTTATCTGATAATTGACTCATGGTGTCAGGACAATGAGTACAGAGCAAGACTGGAACTGATAAGAAACAATGAGGAAGCGAAAAAAATTATTCTGGTTATACGTGATGGAAAGTTGCAGCCGGGATGCCTGTGCGATGCCCGAAAAAAGAAATTTAGGTCTGACGACGGCTCTCAATTGCAATAAACAAGTAGAGCGAAGTATGAGAGCTGTTGCAGGACTAAACAAAGAGAACAGCTTGAGTTGTACTTGGCGACCCTACTCGTTTTGTCTCGCGTGTGCCTTCTTTCCCGGTCACTGACTAACCACGGCGATTGCTAATGCCTCGTTCCTGCAGTGACGCGAGGCGTATGTCAAATGGATGAACCTGTGCACCGCAATGTTGCACCCACCAGCAACATATACACAGTCTCGCACTAGTCGTAATTACCACGAAGCAAAACAGCCGTCCCAAGACGACTGGCATATGTAAGAGTCTGAAACCGTGCAAGACGTATAATTATGTAGAAGTATAACCATATAGACGTATGACTATGTAGACGTATAATTATGTATATTGGACCAACCAGCAATTAAGGTCCTTGTCTCTAGCTCTAACCATAAATTAAATCCACCACGAAGCAAAACCAGCCTCCCCACGTAACCTTCTGTAAGCCCCTCCTGAGCCACTTCGGGCGCACACGCACAAACATGTTGCCGCAGTTGTAGCCCTCACTCTCAACGCCAATGCCCCACTTAATATTCTCTCTGACGTTGCACCCGTTCCAAAAGTTCCACCACTTATGCCTCTCGCACGGAATGATGCGCAACAAATTCTTCTTCAATGGGCCACGTGGGCCATCAATGTACTTGTAGCCGCCAATCAACGAGTGTGTCTGTCTTGGGTCGTCGTCTTCCAACTGCTTGTCGCCCCAGTGGCCGGTGAAAGTGAGCCAGTCGCCGTACGCAATCTCTCTTCCTTTGTGTTTAGAATTAGTGTTGTTCTCGGCCGGGTAGACAAATTTGCCATCGTAGGTGTAGCCCAAGTAGTTCTTGGTGGGGTTCCACAACGGACCTCTGTCGGTAAAGTCGCACAAGATCTCGTACGGCAAGTCGTGGGGGTGGGTTCCAACTGAAACGTAGTTGGCATGCGTTCCTCTAGCAGAAAAGATGATTGGGTGCTTGGCATCAAGCTCGTACTTCTCGAGGTTGTGGTAGTGGTACGCTCCGCCTCCGCCGTGGGCCGACATCCACACGATGATGGGCTCTCCGTTGTAATAGCGCACAAGCGAGTGTTCCCAGTCGCCCACGTGGTTTCCGTAGGGCCCGGAGCCCATGACAAAGGGGCCGAGGTTGAACGAGTAGAAGTAGAACCAGAATGCATCCACCCAGCCGTTACCCTTGTCAACGACAATAAGCGTCGCAGGGGCATTCTTGATCTCACCGTTCACTAGCGAAGGTTTGTTTTTGGAACCCGTGATCCACTCCGGGTCCGTGTCAAAGTCCTCGTTCGAGGTCATGTATAAGTTGGGCTTTTTGGGCAAATCGCCAAGCATGGATATGTTGACATTCTCCGTCCCGTTGACAAGAGTGCCGTTGCTGTAGGTGATTGTAAAGTGCTCCACAAATTCTTTGACGTCATAGGGCCAGTATCTCTCCTCGGAGTAGAGGTGCACGAGTGGGGCGTAGTCAATGACGTACTGAGGGATTTCTCCCTTTTTGAGCGTTCTCTCGTGCTCCTTCGGCAGCCGCAAAAGCGGCGGGTACTTGCGATCGAGTGGCGACTTCAACACGTTTTCGATGGCAACGTCGGAAAGGGTGTTAGCAATGTATCCATCTTCCATTTGCCATCTAGGGAGTGCGGACCCTTGGGCGAGAATTGCTAGCAGCAACAGTAGAAGCACAGGGAGCATAGTAGGATACGATGAAGCTTGTGTGTTGATGCAATGAGTTAATTTTTGAAGCTGTTAAACGATTTGGGAACAATAGGAGTAAAAAGAAAGCCAGGGTTCCGGCCGCTAGTGACGGAATGGGTCATGCCATGCAGTCAGGACAAATGCATGGGATACCCAGGGCTCGCAATACACGGCTCAGATGGAACTGATCCACCGCTAGCCTAACAGCTCGTGTTTGCAAAAAATAAGCATCGTCGAGGAAAAGTAGAGCAAGGATGGTTTTTAAAAAATTTGGGTAAGTAATTGTTATATTTGTGCGCTGGTACGAACGCTGGGAACGCATTCTGGGGTAAGTAAAGATAAAGCCGAACCTGCCGCGTTTTGCTGCTACCCGTACAGTTCTGTAAAAAGGTCCGAATTCCATCATTTGTTCTCAGGCTGATACCTTTTTCGTTCAATCTGTTCAATTTACGATAAGCTTCTTCATTTATATCTTGACTTGACTTCAAATTCTTCACTATATAATTTTTTCCGACAACCCAGTCTGGTCTCTTGATCCGGCCACTAAGTGCCATGCGTATGCGGATTAACCATGGCCACGGTCTCGGTCGTACAGTTTCTGGTGGAGTTTAGTTGGTTGAGTTTACAGTTCTGGTGGAGTCGGGGTTGAGTTTACAGTTCTGGTGGAGTCGGGGTCGAGTTTAGTTCTGGTGAGGTTTACGTCTCTGCTTGATTCGCAGACTCTGATCAATTCTGTAATTGTACAGTCTCAGTCGATTCTGGTCGTGGATTCTATTAGTCCTCTAGAACACAAACACCTGGTCGCCCAACTTACTCACAGGCTTCGCCTTGGGAAAGCTCAACGTCTGCGCAGCCTTCTTGATGGCAGACACCATGGGTGGGGGCCCGCAGATCAACAAGTTGGTCTTCTCAGTGGGGCCAGGCAAGTGCTTCTCCATGATCTCGGGGGTCACGAAGCCCACCGAGCCCTCCCACTCGTCTGGAGGGTTGTTCAACACGTAGTGGATGGAGAACTGCTCGGGGTGCTTCTTCTTCAAGTCCTCGAGCTCGGCACGCAACAAAATGTCGTTGTCGGACACGTTGGCGTACACCAAGTGCACCTTGGTCTTGTCGTCCGGGTTGTCCAAGATGGCGGTGAGCACCTGGTACATGGGCGCGATGCCCGTGCCGCCGGCCACCATGCCGAACGACTCCACCATGTTGGGGGTGTAGGTGAAGAAGCCCTTGGGGCCGCGCACGTCGATGGTCTCGCCGATTTTCTTGGACTCCACGTAGCGCGAGATGTTGCCGTTGTCGTACGTCTTGATCAACAAGTCAAACGAGCCCAACTGCTCGTCGTTGGAGATGGGCGTGTACGAGCGCACAACCTCCTTGCCGTCAATCACCGCCAGGATGGAGATGTGCTGGCCAATGGGCAACCCCAACCGGTGCGTGGACTTGGGCAACCCGAACTTGTACACGCACGAGTTGTGGGACACTCTGGTCTTCTCGATCAACGGAAACTTTCTGTACTCCTCCGGGTGCAACACGGGCTGCTCCAGCTTGGACTTCTGGAAGAAGTAGAGCGCTATGCACGAGCCTATGATGGCCACCACCGTCGTAAGGATCACCAAGGGGTTAGATTCGTCGGCCATTGTTAGCGTAGAGAGGTGGGTCGCAGTGCTCTATATATCGCGTGTCATGTGCGCGTGTTCGCTCCGATACGGTATATAATTACCCGCACGGGGATCAGGGCACCGGAAGCAGTAGAGAAATCCGCCGCGCTGACGGAACCTGGAGGTGGTTGCAGCTGGGTGCAAAACGTCAACCTGGCATGGCTTCGAAGAGGCGGTGGGTATGTTGTTGCCGGGTTGCACGTGACGAACTCGCTTCTTCACATGCCGGTACCCCACCGTCCATCGCCATATGCATCGGCCAAATGCATATCGCATGCTACTCACAATTACCGGTCCATGCCGTCTCGTAGTCATAACTCTCTTTCACTATCGAGTCTCTTACTTATCTATCTCATCATAGTCCCACCTCATGCTCTCTTTCTCATGTTTTCTCATGTTGTATTCCTATCCAACGTTCTCTATTACCATGTTGTGATCGTCTAGGGTGATCGCGTGATCTTCTAGGGTGCCTAGTCGTCTTCGTCGGTGCTCTTCACGTTCCACTGGCCGCTGATATCCCACCGCGAGCCCTTCGCGTTGATACTCACGTACTTGACAAACTTCAACACCGATGGGTCCCGCAACATGAGACACAAGCTGTTCCACTTGCACTGGCTCGTGAAGAGCACCGAGTCGTCGTTCGGGTCGTTCGCCTTGTAAATCGCGGGGTCGTCCGCCTCCTCTTCGTCCTCCTCGCTGTCGCTGTCGTTGGTTTTCATCGCCATGCAGAGCTCGTATCCGCCAAACTCGCCCGATTCCCAGTTCTTGGCAACCGTGGCGGTGGGCGTGAGCCCCAACGTCGCTTCAAGTAGAACATTCAACTCGCCGTCACGGGCCAACTGCTTTTCTGTCGTTGTGGCGAGAATGAAATCGTGGCCAGGGCGGAACTTCCGCGCAAGAAGCTGGTCGTTGGTGGGTACCAACCCGGTGATGTACACCAACCACTTGCGGAAAGCCTTGGACTTCATGAACGCCACCACCTCCAGAAGCTTCTTTCCCGTTGGCTCGGTACTCGCCTGCTGCACGAGCGTGAAGTTGGGCAACTCTTGCGGCCCGACGTGGTTTCTCTGCGAAATGCTCTCCTCCGCAAGCGCAAATGCCGACTTGCCGTCTATGTACATGTACCGTTGTTTGTGAGGAGGCACGGCGCATTTCCAGGGAGCCTCGATCTCCTTCGCCGTCTGGGGCGTCTTTCTCTCCAACTCCGCAGTCCGAAGTATATGGTGGAGCTCGTCCGCGTACTCCTTGCGCAAAAACTCCGTCACCTCCACCACGGACTCCTCCAAGAACGTCTCTCGTAGCTTCTTCATGGCTGGGACGCTGAGGTAGGTGGCGTTGAGAAACTGCCCCAAGTACGACTTCTCTGCGTCTGAAAACGCCAAGCCGTCTTGGTCGAGCAGCTCGTAGACACCCACCTCTTCCGCAGGAAAGTCGTCTCTCTGCGGTTTGGGGAAGTCAAACTCCTGGAGCTCTTTGCTTTGCAACTGCTGCAACGTGCTCTTGGCCTCTGTTGCTTCTTGCTCTCCGGGAATGAATCCCTCTTCGCCAGGCTGGGGAATGTGGAACCAGCCTTGGATGGACAACCGCTGCTTGTCCACTCTGACTTCTTCGACATCGTGGAAAGACAATCCCGGTTGCACTGTGAAGAAGGCGATCTGGTTGAATTGCGGAACGAGCTTGCACTGGTAGTCGGTTTCGGGCACATTGGGAACGATGGCAGGAAACAATCTGAGTGCTCCTCCGTAGTGCGGCTTCCACGTCGAGTCCGGGTCAGGCAAGTAGAGAATGAAACTGACTCGTCTGGACCCGATCACGTCGTCGTGGGTAAGCAAGTGGCATCCCTTGGTGTAGGTGTTGATCGACATGTCTGTCTTCACGCCACTAAGCTTCCCGCATCCCGTGACATTCGATATGAAATTGCGAAACTCTTCGGAGTAGATGGCCGCCCGCAACTTGAACAACGACGGAAGACGAGAAAGATCGTCCCAGTCCAACCCGGACAAGTTGGCCAAGTCGCCCGACTGATACACCTTGTAGATGTCGGTTTCCTTTTTTGTGAACGCAATCTCCGACAAGACCTCCTTGCGGACGTTTCTCAACAATGTGTCGTCCATAAGCTCGGTCACTGTACCCCATCTGTATGGCTGACTGGCCCTGACGTCCAGGCACAACAGGGCCTGGAAATCTTCGGCGAATATCTTCAGATTCAAAAAGCTGGTGATTTGCTCATGGCTGAACGACGTGTCTATCTTCTTGTGTTGCTGACTGTCTGTGGCCTCTCCGTCTCGTTTGGTCATGATGGTTGAAAATTAGGCATCGCAGTGCGATCATATTGATGCAAGTGGTACGACACAATCAGTACACCTAGCAACCTGCACTGGGCCACTTGAGTCAGGTGCGAAGACCGCACTGTCCAGCACTATCCAGCGCACGTTCAAATCAAAATAGGCACTGAAGTGCAATGCAGAACTTTGAGAATTGGATGTAGTCGCGTTCCTCGGTGTAAGTTGCCTGTTCTTGACATTACTCTCCATTCGCTCGTTGTGCTTTGTACTTGTAGGCTGGACTCAGATCTGCCTTCATGCCTCACAACCGTGGTCATGTGACAAGAGATAATAGTTTTTCACCCCTGTGCAGTCCGCCGGTCCAGGACCGAACTTGACTCATTTTTGGGTGATTCAATTCAATTTTCCAACTATCGGTCTCACTCACGTCATCGACAAAGACACCCACGCTGCACCTTTACCATAAAGTGCCGAAGATTATTGCCTCAGCAAACACAACATACATTTTCACTGTGACTCAACCTCGCCAATCGGATCATCATGTCCACCCCATCGCCAGCGCTATCTGCTGCGTCCTATAATTCCGTGCTTGATTTCAAGCAGCTTTCCTCCCTTGGTTGGGTGGTGCAGAAATTCGGCGGCACTTCTGTCGGCAAGTTCTCCGACAACATCGTCGAAGACATTGTCAAAGAGTCCAGTCGCCAGAACCGTGTTGCCGTAGTGTGTTCCGCCAGATCGTCGCACACCAAGAGCGAAGGAACCACCTCAAGATTGCTCAAGGCGGCCGATCTCGCCACGGAGAACGCCGACTTCCATGGCCTCTTGCAGATCATCGAAGACGACCACGTTCAGAACGCCAAGGACAAGATCAACGATGCGGCTATCCAGAGCGATTTGATCGAGAAAACGAAACAGGAGATCGCCAGAGCACACGAGTTGTTACATGCGTCCAAGGTGATTGGCGAGATCAGCCCCAGAACATTGGACAGCATCATGGCCGTGGGCGAGAAGTTGTCTTGTCTCTTCATGTCCGCGCTGATGAACGACCGGGGCTTGAAGTCCGTGTACGTGGACTTGAGCCACATCATACCGTTGGAGTACGACTTCACGAAAGGGTTCGACGCCGCCTTCTACCAGTTTTTGGCTCTGGAGTTGGGCAAGCTTGCATCGGCCACCGCCCCAGATGTGATCCCTGTTTTCACTGGCTACTTTGGCATTGTCCCTGGTGGCTTGCTCAATGGTGTTGGCCGTGGCTACACTGACTTGTGTGCCGCGTTGATCGCCGTGGGCGTCCAGGCGGAAGAGCTCCAGATTTGGAAGGAAGTGGACGGTATCTTCACAGCAGACCCCAGAAAAGTGCCCAACGCTCGCTTGTTGGACAGCGTGACCCCAGACGAAGCGGCAGAGTTGACCTACTACGGCTCCGAGGTCATCCACCCCTTCACCATGGAGCAGGTGATCAAGGCCAAGATCCCAATCAGAATCAAGAACGTCGTCAACCCCACCGGCCGCGGCACCATCATTTACCCAGACAACATCGGCAGAAGAGGCGAAGACACGCCGCCACACCCACCGGCAGCATACGAGACGTTGCTGACCAGCTACATTCAGACGCACAAAAAGCGCTCGGCCACTGCCATCACTGCCAAACAGGACATTGTCGTCATCAACGTCCACTCCAACAAGAAAACGTTATCACACGGCTTCTTGGCGCATCTCTTCACCACGTTGGACAGGTATAAGCTCGTGGTGGACTTGATCTCCACCTCAGAGGTGCACGTTTCCATGGCCATGCAGATTCTGCTCGATCAGGAGACCAACTTGAAGAATGCGTTGAAGGAGTTGCGCAACATGGGTACGGTGGATGTGACCAGAGAGATGGCCATTGTGTCGTTGGTGGGCAAGCAGATGGTCAACTTCATCGGAATTGCCGGCAACATGTTCAAGGTTCTAGCCGACGAGAGAATCAACATAGAGATGATCAGTCAGGGAGCGAACGAAATTAACATATCTGCTGTTATTAACGCCAAGGACACCCTCAGAGCGTTGCAATCGATCCACGCCACGTTGTTGGAGGGCAACTTTGGCTTCAGTGCTGACCAGTCCGCCACCGATATCAGATTGCAAGCGTTGAAGCTCGAAAGCTAGTACATAGATATATATAAACACTAGATGTCAAAGTCACCCAGGTCCGACGTGCGCAGGCCCGTCTTGCTCTGCTGCAACTTGGCGTTCTCGTCGATCAAGTTCTCAAAGTCACCAACCATGCCGCCGAGCAACTCGCTCGCCAACTTGTGGTACGCCAACTGCGCACGAATCAACTCCAAAAACTCCTCGAGCGGCTTCGCCTGCTGCAACACGTTTTGCATCACCGAGAGCGCGTCCTCTACGGAGTTGGCGAACTCGTCCTCGGCATTCTCCATGGTGACCCTCAATTGCGGCTCCTTCGAAGGGTTGGTGCAATTGGTCAACGCCTGCCTCGCCAAGTCGTAGTCGATTCTCTTCTGCTCCACCCTTTTTTGAATAGACGCACTTTGGGAAAGCAACGAACGCAACGTGGTGTTCAACGGCTTGTTGAACTTGGACTTGATCAACTGATCCTGGCCCAAGCGCGCGTTGGCAATTTTGTTCAAGTTGGACGAGTACAAGTCCAACGCTTTGATCAATGGGTCGTGGTTGGCGTCCGTGGCGGAGGTCAAGATGGACCCATCTGTAGCACGTGCAAGAGCGTGGTACATAGTTTTGGGGGGCTTGAACTCCCCGCTGGCAGGGTTGATCAACGCAGCCTGGGCCTCAGCAGGCGTGGTGGCCTTGGACAAATTGGACACGCGGCTAGAGAAGTTCTTGCCGAACTCCGTGAAGGACTCTTGCAAGTTGGTGGGGTAGTCATACGACTCGTTTTCGTAGTTTTGCGTCACTTTCAACACGTTCTTGTACAACTTATCGACGTTGTTGCACTGTTCCGCCAACTCAGTGTACTCGGAAGGCAACTGGCTAATCTCATCCACGGTGACCTTGCCGATCTTCTCTTGCACGATACGGGTCGTGCGCTGGGCAAAGGGTAAAACCTCTTTGTTGAACTCGGTCGACACCTTGTCGCCAAAAGTTTTCAAGTTGTTGGTGAAACTAGTGAAGTTGAATGCCATTGTGGTGCAGAGGTAAGTGAGGCTATCTCCCCCTTGTGCGAGTACTATATCCTGACCCGGTCACGTGCACACGCGACCCACCATCAGCCTTGATCTACACTACATTCCGTCGATGTGCACATGCGTTAGTTACTAAAACTTCAAGCCTTTTTCGAAAAAGTCGTACACAGCGCGACCAAATCTGTTGGCGGCCTCCTCCAACTCCGCGTCGGAATTGGCGGGTGCGTACGTCAATCTAAAGAAGTTTCCTCTCTCCTTGCTGAAATTCTTGTCGATGGCCATGTTGATGCCTTGCACCACACGCACACCGTAAGCCGAGAACTTCCATTGCAACAAGTTCACCTTTTCGAGGACATCAGTTCCCTCTGGGAAGTTGATGATCACACTCACAAACATGCCTGCACGCGGGTCGATCAAATTGAAGTAGCCGGCCTTGTACGCCTCCAGCTCGTACAAATGGTGAAGCAACACATTCCTGCGGTTCGAGTAGGTGATACGCATCTTCAAGATCCATTTTAACCACCCGTCGACACCACCGTAGCTTTGCTCAATGACATTGTTCACAAGCAACTGCGAAGCGCCCGATGAAGAACGCGTCACCACATTAGCGTAGTTGGCAACTGCTGCGATCACGTCCTTGTGTCCAACAAGAAAGCCCAATCTCAAACCAGGAGCAAAGAGTTTGGAAAAAGTTTCAATGCGGAGTACTCTTCCGGTAGTGTCAATAGTAAGGTACGATGGAACCAAGTGATCATTGAGGTAATCCTCAATGTTTAAGTCGCCCAACTTGTCAAGGCCCTCCGGCTTGGAGAACGGTGGAAGCGTCAAGTAGCCGTATGGATCGTCCTCGATAATTGCAAAGTCATGCTTCTCAGCCAACGCGTAGACCTGCTTTCTGAACTCCAACTTTTGAGTGAAACCAGTGGGGTTCTGGCCCGACGCAATGGTGTACAACGCCTTTGGCTTCTTGCCCTTCAACTCGGGCTTCAATTCGTCCCAGTTGTCCAACAAATTTGTCAAGTAGGCCAAATCAATACCACTACTCTTCTCTGGCGTAGGGTCAAAGTCCAACTTCACGGGCACAGGAATTGCGCCACTGTTTGTCACATTCTGCAAGAATGGGGTGAAGGTGAACTCCTCAATCAAAATGACATCTCCTGGATCCAAGAACACATCCGCAGCCTTATTCAAACCGTCACCAGCACCGTTGGAAAGAACAGTTGTCCAATCTGAGTACAGAGGTGGGTGTGCTCTCTTAACAAGATCCCGAGTAAAGTTAAGCAATTGTGGAATGCCCTCAACTTCCGAGTATTGTAAGCCGCGTGCCAAATCGATAAGTTTCGGGTCCTGCGTCTTTTGCTTAATAATGACGGGATCTTTCGCCTTCGTCTCGACGTAAGAATCTTCATGGAGCGTAGCACTTGAGCCGCTGCTCGAGGTCAGGCTGCTCGGCTTGATCTCCGAAGTTTGAAAAGGGTAGTCAACAACATTCACCTGAATGGATTCAATTGGGAAGAATCCAACGTTAGGCATTCCGCCGTCCAAGACAAGAGGAGCATGGTGTGGTTTATAGCCTTCTGGTGCCGTCTTAGGGTCAAGCGCGGAAAAGTGAAGCCGTGTACGGCCCTTCGCTCTCTCAGAGATCAAATGAGACATAATTGAACAAAAGCCTCGAGTTGAAGAAGTAGGCAATTAATTGTGGCTTCGGTTAATCTTAAATAGATCGCGCAGTGCCGTATCAATGGCGGAAACAGATACCGGAAAAAAGACGTCAGAGATCCACACCCTTTGTATACAGTATTCTTCGATATCTTATCTCGAGCGGAATGTGACACGCCTTGGCTCGTATTTCTGTAGTGACTAGCAGGGTGACGGAAATCTGCAGTGTGTCTCGGAACCACTGTCGGACACATAATTTTCATTAAGACATTATGTCATCGTCGTCATCTGGCACCACATCTTCGAGATAGCTCATCGACGTGCTTGATTTGTACTCGTCGATCACTCCCAAAATACTCTCCTTGCATTCCTCGAACGCTTCGAGAACGCCTTCTCTTTCAGATGCATCATTTGTTTCAGTGTAAAAATTAATGTAAGCCTGTCTCTTCGCTAGCAAGTCGTATTGCCTGACGATTTTAGCGAACATCTTCGGGATAGAAGTGTTGTTTGAGATCTGGAACCCATTTAACGAGTTGGATTTAATGAACGGCAGCTTCTTCCCGTTGACAACGTGAATTGAAGATGACGTCCACGGCACAAACTGTACTCTTTGCTGAGCTCTGATCAAGCCTTTTCTGATTTCATGTTGATTTAGTGTGTCCCCAATCAAATAGTCCATCATTGAGAGGTACTGTGGTTGTCCTTCAACATGATTCATCTTATACTTGTCATTCAAGAGCTCGAGAATGATGTCATTTTCATTGAGATTCACGTAGTCGTGCTTCGGCGTCATTCCAGGAAGACTTGAGAATGGTGCTATCGAAGAAGAAAGAAACTTTAGGTCGGGCGTGGGAACTAAAGTCGCAATGATCGACTGGTACGAGCTGTACATGTAGCTTGGGAATCGGAGTGGATTCGAGATGCCCGCGGCAACATGTGAAATCAACTTGTTGGCTCCTCCAAAAGCCGTTTCCGAAGAAAGCTTCCCATCATCAATAGGCGCAAGGAGGGTTGACTCCAAAGAGTTTAAGGAGTCGTTGTTGAAAACAAATGTAGCATCGCTGAACTCAATAAGTCGCTTTAAAGTTAAGACGGTGTTATACGGTTGAACCACAACATCTGACGTCTTTTCGTTTGATGGGAAGATCAGGAATGTGCTTACTATCTTCTTGCTGCCGTAACGATCATTTAGAAGTTGAAGCAAGAAGCTGCCTACTCCAGACCCTGTTCCGCCGGCAACACTATGAAACAACTGAAAGGCTGAAAGATTGTCGCATTTATCGAGCTCTCGATCCAACAAGTTGAAAAGCTCGTCTTCGTGTTCAGTAGCATAGTGATAACCGCGTTGCCAATTGTTGGCTGCACCCGAGCCGTTCTCACTCAAATGAATGTTTCTCGGATTGAACATTGGGAGGGCCGCGGTCGCCCTCGAAATAACGGAAGGTTCAAGGTCAATAAGAATGGATCTTGGGGTATACTTCCTCAGCTCAGTAGAAGTGAAAAACACATCTGTTCTGTCAGTTCTTTCCTTCTTCAACTCCTCGCTGGTATTGTACAACTCGCTATTAGAACTAAATCTCAAGTTCTCATTTTCGTAGTCCTTGAGTGTGCCATCTGCCTGCAACCCGTGCTCGAGCGCTAGTTGATTCCAATACTGTAAAGCTACCTGATTGCCGCATTGTCCAGACTGTAGCGTAACAACCTCACTGATCTGTTAGCACATTTTCAAGGGAAATGAAATAAATAAAGTATTATTGCCTGACTCACATACCCTGGCATAATCAATTGTGGGAGAGATAGTTTCGAATTGTTTTGCTTTCAAAAGTCGCGTACTGCATGTTGTGAATATGCATCATCAACTGAGTGCCCCAGTGCGCTCGCAAAGAGCATCGTGTATGGCATACTGCACGGCTTAGAATGCTGAACGAAAAAAATGGACGAGTCCGGAGTCGAACCGGAGACCTTCTCCTTGCAAGGGAGACGCGCTACCAACTACGCCACACGCCCTAGTTTCGAATTTCCAGCGGTTCTATAGAATGAGCGGTTCTGCTCTACCATTTTTGTTTCGTTCACCTAAATAGATATTCACTTCCATATGTATCTTTGCAGGAAGTCACTTTGAGGTTTCAAGCGTCAGAATCGAGAATAGGGACCATTAGTATGGTACAGAGTGTGGGAAATCCATTGAATTGTACTCCCACACATTTCTTAGCGTTCCCCTGATCGACCTCTGATTCCAAATTCTCGATAACTCGTGCTTCTCATAAGATAATACCATATAGCAGCATTCCATAAGACCTATGAGCAAGGCATTGTGGTTTGAAACTGGCCCATTGCGATTCTTTAGGAAATAAACGGCTGGATGTATTCCATGCACGTTCAGGCATCATACCCTTCACATGTAGTGTTGTATTCAATAATTGCCGTTCCCGAAGTTCGTGCTTAATCTTGAGATGAAATTTCAGCAGATTTAAGTGGACAATCACCATTGACCGTCTAAGTAAGTCCTTTTCATTCCATTCGTAAGATTGTAGAAGAAAAAGGGTCAATTTTACTAATTATAGCGCACCTATAGCGGCACTTCGGTTCACCTATAGCGGAAAGGTTAGGCTACCTGAAGTCGCAGCCACAAATTACGAGAATTGGAAGGAATTAAAAAGTGCCTCGCTTATTCTCCTGGGTTTCAAACAGTACCCGAATGCGGACTTGAGAGTTCCCGAATCTCCGCTTCCAAATTACCGGATGGGGCAAGAATTCGGTTTTCCGTTTCTAGTAAGTGTTGAAGTAAGCATACGATGATAATTTTTTATTATGGCTGAAGCCTGAACTGTTAATTGACTAAGAAGAGTGATGCCATGAACCAAGGCCGGCTTGCAGGTGATTTGCTTGCAGTAGTAATAAGCCATGGCGAAATACAAAAATAGATGAAAAGCACTGCCAGAGTGCTCCAAGTGGGTGTCAATACCGCACTCATCCAAGCCAAATGTAATGTTCAAGCAACTTCCCAGCATAGCGAAACAAAGGATGGTATTTTGGAAGTGCAGATGATGACGTTTAGTAGTTGTAAGATCTTCTCTTTCTTCTCTTCTTACAGTTGGAGGCGCCTCCTGAGGTGGCCGAAGCGGTGATAACCGATGTTCCGGTCGCCGTGAAGCTTGGAAGAGAGGTGGTCGACGTCGTCTGGGTGGTGAGACCTGTTGGCGTACCACTGATTGTGGAACCACCACAGTTGTCGAAAGCCGCAGCCAAGGCATTGAAGATGACTGTCTTCAATGTCGAGAGGTTGAAGAACTCCTTGAACAAGGACGTAATCAAACCAGAGTCGATGATGGCAGAGAGCAAACCGCTGAAGTTGATGAGACCCTGGGTGTACAACTCCTTGATCAACTCGACACCGTATTCCAAGAACTGAGGGTCGGTGATCAATGCTTTCACGACGGAAGACGCCAACCCAGAGTTAGCCAAAGACTCCAACAAGTTGTTGACCACACCATCTGCATCGTATCTCTTGAGACCCTGCGTTCTAGGAACCCACTCAGTCTCCTCCTCGTCCCATCTCTTGACCGAGACGGAATTGCCTGCAAGCTTGTCTTCGATCTTGCTCACCAAGTTGGAAATCTCGGTCAAGGCCAACTTAAAGATATCCTGGTAGAACTCACAGTCGTTGATCAAGTCCTGGATAACCTTCACTGCCAAGCCGGAGTCGTTCAACGCAGTGAACAAGGTGTCCAAGGAGATGAGACCGCTCTTGATGACGGCAATGACCGCGTCGGTGACGTAGGGCTGCAAGTTCTCGTTGTCAACCAAACCCAAAATGATCTTTGGGGCGAGGTTGGTGGAGTTGATGGCGGCCAATATTTGAGTAACAATGGCGTACTCTCTGGCTTGAAGCTCCACTGGGTCTGTGATCATGCTTCTCTTCACCGTGTAGCTGTTCAACATCTCAATGAGGTCGTTAACATTGTCCTGGTCCCTCTTGGTGAGGGAGGTCTCAACAACGACGTTCGCAGGTGCAGCGTGCACATTGGTGAGCAAGGCCAAAGCGAGTGTGGCAGTAACGGTAGAAGCCTTCATAGTGAGTGCTTCGAGGTGGAGTCAAAAAATAGAGATGAAGATGAGCCTCGCTAAGCACCGCCAGATATATATGTGCGCAAAATCTAGGGCTGCAAGCCGATGAAATTGCTGCATTCAGCTAAGATCTGTTTCTGGAAATTGCAGTTTACAGCAAAAGCCCTCTTGCGACCCCGTTAACCGTGATATGCAAAACTCTCGGCTCTTTTCCTAGTCGAGTTATACTGTATGAAGCTGGTTGCAAAATATTCCCCCATTGGGAAGTATTGGTGGCCGCTTTGACCTGCATGTGGGTGTGCACGGAGCGCCTTTTCCCCATACTAGGCTCGCTATATCCTACTTAGGATAACTAATGGAAGCACGTCGCATGCTAGTCTAGGCCCCGAATGGCTCTTCCAGTAAGTGAACGCATCCGACGGTCCGTCTGAGCAAGAGTGCACACTCAACGGGCCATACTTTAGCCAGAACTAGAAGTAAGAGGAAACTCCACATTTGAATGTCACAGAGCAAGTAAACTCAGTTAGAGAAGTCGAAGTGCTTGACGGGTGTTCAGACGTAAGCCTGTCAAAAATGATGGGTTTGTTTTCACTTCAAAGAATGCACTTGATTCACGTCAAATGAGGGTATAATAGGTTTCATTGTTTCGTTAGTTTTCAATGCCTAATCGGTGACTAAGGTGCAATTTCCCCACATTAAAAAATGATATGATTGTTGGTTGCAGAAAGCGAGAGCCAAAAGCTTCGAGTACAATCGGCAGAAACACAGCTTCTCCGGAGTGCCATAAGCTTGCCTCCTAGATCGTGGCTTCTCCTAAAAATGAGTAACTTTACCAGCCACCGAGCCATAGCACTCCGGCGCTAGCTCGTCTTCAGATCAGGTTTTGTTCTGAGCGTTCGCTCTTTTTCTCTTTACGTTTGCTTACATTTTGTATACATTTTTTGAGCTCGCTGTTACAAGGTCGAATTTGGCCATACTTCACAATTAATGCGAATGTTCGAGAGGAGAGAGGGAAAGACCCAGAAATATTAACTGCCAGTTAAATTCGAAAACGGGTGCGAAATCGAACTTATACTCATTTCCTTTCCCGTTATATATGAAAGCATCAGCACTATAGTACAATTTCATTACTACTCCTATTCAGGGCAGCTGGTGGTTCGGAACTCATCGCAGCCCAAAATGCGTAAACCCGTACACCAATGATGTGGTGCCAGACCGCGTAGTATACGACGAGTCGTACATCAAAAAAAATTCAATCCTGACGAACCGCATCCGCCGTACAAGTGGAACACAGCCGCGTATGTCGTGATCTCTGGTCACTGCTACTACCCCGCAGAAAGACCTTTATATATTTGCCCCTACTAACGAATTGCAGTCATGCTCAACCTCATCACCAAAGGCACGTCTTCCGTGGCCCGGGTGGCAGCACATAAGCCTCTCCACTTCACTATAGTGACCACCTTTTTGGCGTCCATAGCATACTTGACGGTAGTCGAGGAGTATATTCCAGAAACCATAGACAAGTCCCAAAGGGCGTACTACTACCACCCTGCTGGGTCTGCAAATTACAAAAAGTGGGTCAAAGTCGACGATGTCTCCAAGTACACAGAAGCAAACCAATACACCATCGCGCCGTTGGCCTTCAGTCGCTTGCACCAGTCTGCGATCCCCGAGATCGAGAACACCGTCATTGGTGTCAACGACGAGCGTCTCTTGATCGTGCCCACGGATGCCGTGGATCAGTCGTTGGCCAGCTTGAGCAAAATCACCTACGAAGGCGTGACGTGGAAGTCTAGAAGTAATTACAGGTTGCGCCAGTACATTTTATACGCGTCGCAGGTGTTTGAGAAGGTCACCTCGCTCATCCAAGGTGCGGCGACTTTCGACATCGGCTTGATTGTTGCGGCCTACGTCGCCATGATCTACACCATCATCAGAGTGTTCATTGACATGAAACAAGGCGGGTCGAACTTCTGGCTTGCGTTCATGACCATTCTCTCGTCCGCGTTTGCGTTTGTGTTTGCTTTGGCAGCGTCCGCAAGGGTGTTTCACACAAAGGCTTCCTTGCTCTCTTTGACCGAGGGCATTCCGTTTTTGACCGCCATTATCGGCTTCAAGCACAAGGTGTCGATCGCCAAGACCGTCATGAGAGCCTCCTCGAGTCACTCAGACGTGAAATCGATTGTGTCCTCTGCTGTTGCTGGCCACACCGTGAGTCTCCTTCGTGACCATGCCGTCGTGATCGGTGCTTTGTTCTTCGCCACAATCTACGCAGGCGAAATGGAGGGTCTCAGAAGCTTCTGTTTGTTGAGTTGTCTTATACTAACTTTCGATCTTTTGCTCGTGTACACGTTTTTCTCCGCCATGTTGGCGTTGAAAGTCGAGATCAACAGAGCGCGCAGAACGGATGCATTGCAGTCTGTTTTGGAGGAAGAAGGAATCTCGTCTTTGGTGGCTGCTACCATCGCCAACCGTGCCTCTGAGGTCGACTATCCAAAGGACACCAGGAAAGGTAGTTCCATGTTGACGTTCAAGGTTGCCATGCTTGGTGCGTTCCTTGCTTTCCATGGCTTCTGGTTGGGCAGTTCGTGGCTCTACAACTCGTCTGCTCTTTCCTCCTCTCTTATAGTCGAGTCTCAAAACTTGTCCAAGACAGCAGCAAAGTTCGTTGTCATTGGGCCCAAAGGGACGTTGGTGACTATTCTTGCTCCTACTGTTTACGTGCCCACTGGCATGCTTGTGAATGTGGAAGACTTTGTGGTTTCCATTTTGTCGAAGATATCGAACGCCATCAGAGACAGCTTGATCTCCAAATGCTTGTTCTTTGGTTTCACGCTCTCGGTCATCACCAACGCCTACTTCTTGAACGCCACCAGATACCAGCGCAGTGCCACCAATAAGTTGATCGAGAAAGAGATGTCCAGACCTCAGCTCGCCGACCGCAAGAGGCCTTTGCAGCCTGCAAAGACGGTCGACAGCGAGACCGACACCTCATCTACCGATGAGACACTCAACTTCTCTGTTCCATCTAAGCTCCTTCCACTTGACGTGTGCGTCCAGAAATTGAAAGACGGCAAAGTCAAGGAGTTGCACAATAATGAGGTTTCTTCGTTGGTGGTTGCTGGCAAGTTGCCTTTGTATGCCTTGGAAAAGCTGTTGGAGGACAAGACTAGAGCTGTGATTGTTCGTCGTAAGGCCATTGCTAAGCTCGCTGATGCTCCTATCCTCGACACGAAGAGTTTACCCTACTCTAACTACGACTATGAGCGTGTTTTTGGCGCTTGCTGCGAGAACGTCATCGGCTACTTGCCTTTGCCCGTTGGTGTTGCTGGCCCATTGATTATTGATGGCATTCCTTACCACATTCCAATGGCGACGACCGAAGGCTGCTTGGTTGCGTCCACTATGCGTGGATGTAAAGCCATTAATGCCGGCGGGGGTGTCAACAGTATCATCACCAATGACGGAATGACCAGAGGTCCATGCGTTTCTTTCCCTACGTTGGCGAGAGCAGGAGCCTGCAAGCTTTGGTTGGACTCTGAAGAGGGCCAGAAGATCATCAAAAAGGCATTTAACTCTACTTCGAGATTCGCTCGTTTGCAGCATATCAAGACTGCCATAGCCGGCACTTTACTTTTCATTCGTTTCAAAACCACAACTGGTGATGCTATGGGCATGAACATGATATCGAAGGGCGTTGAGCACTCTTTGAGATACATGGTCGACGAATGTGGCTGGGATGACATGGTCACAATTGCAGTATCCGGAAACTACTGTACTGATAAAAAGTCTGCCGCGATCAACTGGATCGAAGGTAGAGGTAAATCCGTTGTGGCGGAGGCCACCATTCCTGCAGATGTGGTCAAGAAGGTGTTGAAGTCCGATGTGGATGCGTTGGTGGAGTTGAACATCTCCAAAAACTTGGTGGGCTCTGCTATGGCTGGCGCTGTGGGTGGCTTCAACGCACACGCTGCTAACTTGGTTACTGCGGTATACTTGGCCTGCGGTCAGGATCCAGCTCAGAACGTCGAGTCCTCCAACTGTATGACACTCATGAACCGTACCAAGAATGGCGACTTGCAGATTTCTGTATCGATGCCCTCCATTGAGGTTGGTACGATCGGCGGTGGTACAATCTTGGAGCCTCAAGGTGCCATGTTGGAGTTATTGGGTGTTCGCGGACCCCACCCTACCAACCCAGGAGACAACTCTCGTCGTCTCGCGTGCATTGTTGCGTCCGCTGTTTTGGCTGCGGAATTGTCTCTTTGCTCTGCTTTGGCAGCTGGTCACTTGGTCCAGTCACACATGCAACATAACCGTAAGGCTCCTGCAGCAGAACCAACTACTCAGGGCAAGGAGGACGTTGAGCGCCTCAAGGAGGGTTCCGTGACCTGTATCAAGTCGTGAGGGATACAAGTGCATACAAAAGACAAAATACATCATATTAATCGCTTACTTACATATTGTAGTGGGGAGTGCTAGATCCATTGTATGCACGCCTGACTCATTATGCGTTGATCGAAAATCGAGCACTCTCAGGAAACCAGAGCATGTACCTGCCCGGCCCGTCACAAATAGTGGGGGACCTGATTCCTAATAACACGGCACATGCGATTTCTGTTACCTTACCTACCTGGGAGGCCACTGTTGGCTATGAGGAGGGTGAGCAGTGGGTTGTGGATAAGATGAAATCTGGTTATCCAAGATTCTTCATTCATGGCATCATCCAAGAGTTGGCCAAGAACATCGAGGCAAAGTACACACGAGATGGCGAGCGTTGTATGATCTTTCCCTCGTATAACATCGCGAAGAGGTGCCGTGAGTTCATCAAAGCTAAGTCAGACAACCCCAACTTGCCCCGCCGAGTTTTGCAGTTGACCACCCCTCCACCAGCAAATGATTTCGAAAAGTCCTCAGTTATCGAATCCACTATAGGCGTGGTGATCATGAAAATCGAGGACTTTCCTATCGCTAAACAGTACTGGCAACACTCTGGAGAGGGTATCTCCTCAAGAATGGCTGAGTACGTTTTGAAGGAATTGTTTCAGAACGAAAAGAAAGATCAAGACCGCCTCCGCAGCAGGGTCAAGCAAGAGCTCCAGGCACAGAATATTCAGAAGAAATCCCCATCTATTTCTGCCTCTATTCGCTCGCCCAGCCTCTCGCAGAATGACAACGTAGATCGCGAGTTCAACACATTCATAGAACAAAAGTACGGCCGAGTCTTGGACTTAAAGTTTGCCGCGGAAGCCAAGGTTGCTTTGCGCAGAAGAATTAGTGGAAAAGCGGAGCAGGGAACTCACCAGGATGAACATATGAGGGGAAGAAACATAAGCGAGGATGATGTGTTCTTGTATCCAACAGGAATGGCTGCGATTTTCAACGCACACCAGGCGCTTCTTGCACTGGAGCCTGCCAAAAAATCAGTGTGCTTTGGCTTCCCATATGTGGACACATTGAATATTCTCAGAAAGTTCGGACCGGGGTGCATTTTTTATGGCCTAGGTGACGACGAGTCTTTGGATGAGATGGAAACTAAGTTGGAGAGCGGGGAGATCGATATTTTGGGGTTGTTTTGCGAATGCCCTTCAAACCCTCTATTGAAAACGCCCAACTTGCAAAGGATTAGAGCTCTCGCGGACAAATTCAAGTTTGCGGTCGTGGTGGACGAGACCGTCGGTAATTTCTTGAACATCTCAGTGTTTGATTACGCTGATATTGTTGTTTCGTCATTGACCAAAATATTCTCAGGCGACTCGAATGTGATGGGTGGCTCTTTGATTTTGAATGCATCGTTACCCATGTACCCTGCACTCAAAAAATACTTCCTGGAGGAGTATGAAGACACATATTGGGCAGAGGACGCGTTATACTTGGAAAGAAACTCCAGAGATTTCGAGAGCCGTTCCCACAGACTGAACGACAACGCCACCGCTGTAGTGGACTTGTTGAAGTGTGATCCTTTGATTTCCGACGTCTATTACCCCAGTCTTTCGGCAAGCAAAAAGTACTACGATGCCCTTAAAACACCTAATGGTGGCTACGGAGGCTTGATTTCTTTCCTTTTCCATGACTCTCAAGACGCAATCACCTTCTTCAACGCAGTGAACTTGCATAAGGGTCCGTCGTTGGGAACGAATTTCACTTTGGCGTGCCCATACACCATTCTAGCACATTACCAGGAGTTGGATGACGTTGCGGAGTGGGGGGTGGACAGAAATTTGATAAGAATCAGTGTTGGTCTCGAAGAGAAAGAGAAATTGCTCGACATCTTAAAGAGCAGCTTGGAGACCTGTAGATTGAACCACGCATAGTTAGACATTAAATTAGTATAAGCGCTATAAGTAGTTCACGGACTTGGGAACTTGACGTGTTTACAAGGCGCCGGCGGGTCTCCAGTCAACGGTTCGTGCCGTACTGTGCCAACATACCAATATTTGGGACTATTCGCAAAGAATGCTTTCCAGCTGCCGATGTCGTGCTCGGCTTCTTCCTCATCAAGTTCTCTTAGGTCGTAGGTGAATTGGTCCTCCTTGCGGAAGCATCCAGTCACAAATGCTCGAGCAGCATCTCTTCCACTGAAAAACCGGTAGGGTCCTTTGGGGCCGTACATGTGCGGCGACGAAGTGACATCATACACACTGCCGTTTATTGCAAGGTAGATGGGCAAATTCTCATCTGTCCCGTTGTAAAGGCTCAATTGCAGAAGAGAAAGATCCACTTCTGATTCGTAAAGCACGTACTTGACATATCGAGGGTTGATCCATCGTCCACGGTAACCCCACGTAGAAGTGCTAGTGAACCACCAAGATGCTAAAGCATTGAGGAGGATGAGCCCACCTACTAGTCGTAGGATATCTAGGAGCAGGAAGCGCGGGCGTCCGAGATCGCTCATGGTGGTGATTGGAGTTCGCGAAGTACTTCACATTGTGGACTACTCATAGAGTTAAGCATATGTAAGATATCCTATAGATTAACCCAAAAACAAAACATTTTCGCTCGGCGGAGGCGGGCTTTGCGCAAAATGAATCTTATCCGTGGACGTGCTTAGCAAATTAGACCAGAATTCATCGTCAAAGTAGAAAAAGGAGTCAGATCCGTCCCCTACGTTGAGTCCAGCAACCGGGGGAAAGCCGTTCAATGCATTAGGGTTCGCCTGTGTATTAGGCTCCAGCTGCTGCTGGAAAGCAGCGTTGCCTAAAGAGGCGTTGACATCCCCAGGGGGTGCCGAGGTGCTCGGCAGGCGCAGCGAGCTGAAGTTGTGGCTCACATTATTACCCATGGGATGATGTGCTCTTTGGAATGGTGCACCCTGGTGCATATCGGGGAAGGGTAGTTGCACCGGTGGCATTGGGGCTGGAGGCTGCCTCTGCGGTGACGTGCTTGATAGAAGAGGCGGTTCTCTGTTCACGCCCATTAATGGCGGCACCACGTTCTCTGGTGGCACAGGAGACGGAGCCTTGTTGGCGTCCGGATCCAGTGCCACGTTTCCGTTCTCGCTGCCCTCGGCCGACTTACGGAAAGCAGCCGCGGCGTAGGACAAGAGATCAAGATGCAACCCAGGACGATGCTTCTCACCGGAGAGGTTGTCAGTGTCTGGGTCCGTCATGGCCGAAGCTAGACTGGCCATGACTTTGATGTCCTTTGGATACATGGAGGACTGAGAGGCTATGCCGTGGTTTTTCCGCAACAACTCCTTGACTTGGGTCACATACGTCTGGATAAATAGTTGCACGATGAGGATCATTTTCTTGAGAAAGAAGTTGCTCGAGAACACATTTGCTGCGTTGCCGATGTGCAGATTGACCTTCAGGATTGCGAAGATGGCGTACCGGGGCACCAACTCCTTCTCGACTAGGGAGGGCAACGACAAGATGTAGTAGCGAAGCCTCATCAATATCCCGGCCGTGTAGATCACGCGCGAGCAGTAGAACAACGGGAGTGCGGATATCTCGTGGATAGTGAGCTTGTTGAACTCGTCTAGGGCAAATAAGCACGACGCGGTGCAATGGGCAATGGAAGACAAGGTGTGGGGCTCCAAGTCCTGGCTGTAAATCTGGCCCGCCTGGTTTACCTGAAGGTCCTCAAACAACGGCTGGTGCAAGTAAGCCTCCACGGAGTAGTAGTAGGCAAGCAAGCGGTGGTCGGTGTCCAGCAACTTGCTTTTGAGAATGGCCAACTTGGTTTGGAACTCCGCGAGCTCGTACTTTGAGATGCGCGGTTTGTTGACGGTGACGTCGGGCAGGTGGATGATGTGGTGGATGCGCTCGAGCTCGTGGTTCAAGCGCAGGAACAACGCAAGGTCTCTGTAGCGGGGGTTGCCCGAGAGCTCGAGCATGGTGCAGCTCTCCTCGACGTAGGGCGTCCACTTGACGAAGATGGCTCTTCGGAGAATCAAGCAGATGCTCACGGTGCTGAAGTACAAGGTCAAGATCAACGAGCGGTAGTCCATGCTGCGGTAGTCCTCGCCGCCCTTCTCGATGAGCTTCTTCTCGTTGTTGTATGTGAAGCACGCGCGGTCGAGGATGCCCAAGTCGTGCAAGAGGGTGACGGCCGCGTTGTTCAAGATGTGGTAGCGTCGCAGCTTGAAGAACTCCGGCGTGTTGTACCAGATGGACAAGAGGATGAGCGACTTGACCAACTCCACGGTCTTGCTGCCGTTGACCATGACCTCGGTCACAACCAGCATCACCGCCTGGTTCTCGAGCCGGAGCGCGGTGTCGTACTCCGTGTAGCCCTCGTACACCATGCTGGCGATGGCCATCACCGAGTTGAACAAGAACGGGTGCTTGTCCAACAACGTCTCCGCGGGCATGCCCTCGGGAAGCTCCACGAGCGGGTGGGTGTTGTAGATCTTGGTGTGGTAGAGGTCCAAGCGCACGCGGGCCTCGTCAAGCGAGATGATGCCGAGCAGCACCACGTCCATCTTCTGGCCGTGCGCGAGGAGCGCCGTGCGCTGTGTGTTGAGCTGCTTGATGTTCTCCGAGATGTCCTTCAACGACACGTTGGTGCCGGCGAGGATGCCCACCTCCTTCTCCAAGTCGCTCTTGGTCATGAAGAGCGGCAGCTGGACGTCATGCGGCGGCGACCGCGCGTCGCCCGCAGCCGGAGCCGGCCGGTGGTGGGCCGCTCGTAGCTGTTCCTGGAGCTCCGCGATCTGGCCCCGGAGCTCGGCCACAGTCTCCAGTTCTTTCTTGGCCACGCGCTTGCGGCGCTTGCGGCGCTGGATCGAGTCGATCTCGCACACCTTGTTGGCGTTGACGCAACGCACGCACGGCGACGCCGGATCGCTCTCGTCGAGTGGGGTGCATCGCACCTTGAGCAGGTGACATTGCTTGCACGCCTTCAAGCGGCGCACCCGCGTGGACTTTGTGTCTCGGCTGTCGCCTGGGGTTCCACCCGGGGTGTCTCCCAGAGAGGGAACGTCGGAGTCGGACATGGGGGGCGGTGCGGAGGTAGCCGGAGGTGAAGGTTGTTGCCGATGTGAGGTCGGCCCAAGTGAGGAGGGATTCCGCGCTAGTTCGGCATGCGGCGTCCAGGGCCGTTTGCACCCACTGGGCGGCCGGGCTGCAAGCGGCGGAGGGATGCCGAAAGGCAGCGTGCGCACCATGGCGAGTGTTGGGGCCGATTTTCCGGCCACAAACGGACGATGTGCCGCCAGGGGCCATTGTGGGGCCGGGGTAGCCGTGCGCCTGTCTGCAGGCCCGATATCGTGACACGGCACGGCAAGGCTGGGCAACGGCCGAGCGCAAATGCTACGCAATACACGCAATCGGCAAACGCAATAGCAAACGCAATAGGCTTGACGAACACACGACACGCACATGTCAGGCACATGTCAGGCACATGACATGACAGGTGACAAGGACAGGGAAGGGAGGTGCACGGCGTAGGTTGCGCACGTGACCGAACCCTACATCGTCACCGCGTAGCGATCTCACTCTTCACCCTCTCCATGAACACGTTTCTGACAGATCGGTTGCGGTTAGGAAATCTCGGCCGCACGTCCCCCAACAACTTACCCTTGTACAAAGACAAGCCGTCTGCCACCAACACATTCACCCCCAAAAGCAGGCGCAGCAAAAAGACAATGTTGGCTCGCGTGGCGCTCTCCACGATCGCAATCTACATTGTGTACTTCTTCGTGTCGAACCCGGTGTCCATGCCGGCGTTCCGCACGTCGTCCAGCGTGACGTGGGCGGACGCCAAGCAGGAGGTGAAGGACGTTTTCCTCGAGTCGTGGACCGCGTACGAGGACCACGCGTGGGGCAAGGACGTCTACCACTCTGTCAAGGGCACGGGCGAGGACATGGGCCCCAGGCCGTTGGGCTGGATCATTGTCGACCTGTTGGACACGCTCTGGATCATGGGGCTCCACGATGAGTTCGACCGCGCCCGCAAGTGGGTCAAGGACGGGCTCAACTACAAGTTCGACTACAACGTCAACGTGTTCGAGACCACCATCCGCATGTTGGGCGGGCTTCTATCTGCATTCCACTTCTCGGGCGACGACCTCTTCTTGGAGCGCGCGGCGGACTTGGGCAATGCGTTGCTCGGCGGCTTCGACAGCAAGTCGGGGCTTCCGTACTCGTCGGTCAACTTGTTGACGGGCGAGGGCCTCAAAAACCACATCGACAACGGCGCGTCGTCGACCGCGGAAGTGGCCACGTTGCAGTTGGAGTTCCGCTACTTGTCCAAGTTGACCGGCGAGGACTTGTATTGGAAGGCCGCCGAGAAGATCATGGCCGTGTTGGACGCAAACGCGCCTGAGGACGGCCTCGTGCCCATCTACGTCCAGCCCGACACCGGCAAGTATCAGGGCAAGTTGATCCGCATGGGCTCGAGGGGCGACTCCTACTACGAGTACTTGTTGAAGCAGTTCTTGCAGACGAAGAACGAGGAGTCCGTGTACTGGCAGATGTACAAGGAGTCCGTGGAGGGCGTCAAGAAGCACATGGTGGGGCACTCGAAGCCGAACGGCTACACGTACATTGGCGAGTTGGAGCGCGGCATCGGCGGCGGCCTCTCGTCCAAGATGGACCACTTGGTTTGTTTCTACGGTGGCTTACTCGCGCTTGGTGCCACAAACGGCTTGCCGTTGGTGGAAGCTAGAAAGCTGCCCTTCTGGGATGAAGACAAGGAAAGCGACTTCAAGTTGGGTGAGGAGTTGACCGAGACGTGCTACAAGATGTACAGCGAGACCGCGACCGGGTTGTCGCCTGAGATTGCAGTTTTCAACACCGACGACTCCAAGGACAAGGACTTCACCATCAAGCCCTTGGACAAGCACAACTTACAGCGCCCTGAGACCGTCGAGTCCTTCTACTACTTGTACAAGCTCACCGGCGACGAAAAGTACAGAAAGTGGGGATACGAGGTGTTCCGCAGCTTCGTCAAGCACACGCGCGTGGTGTCCAAGAACGGGAAGGCCTCCTACACGTCGATCAGTGATGTGACGTCTCTCGAGCCAACGTTCAGAGACAACATGGAATCCTTCTGGCTAGCGGAAACGTTGAAGTACTTGTACTTGCTCTTTGACGACGAAGACATCATTCCCTTGACCGACTACGTCTTCAACACCGAGGCACACCCCTTCCCCAAGTTTGACATGGAGCCGTTGTTCAAGACCGGCTGGACGAGAGACTCCGCAGACCCCAGAAACAAGCACTCGTTCGCAGAGTCTGTCGGCTCCACTGGCCAGCCAGTGATGAAAGAGCAGATCAAGGTCGACAAAAAGAACCCGCCCAAGGCTGCTCCGGCGGCCCAGAAGGTGGACGACCTTTTGCATGACGAGATCAGTAAGGATCCCTCGATTAAGAATGAAGAGAAGGAGGCGAAGCAGAAGGTTGAGGAAGCGCTCAAAGAGATTGACAAGGCTGCGAAGGCCAGTTAGGTTGCTCAGAGAGATTGAGCTGCAGTTAGCTCCATTTAGGTCCAAATAGGGTATTCACAGAACGTGACCATTCGCGTAGCGAGGTGACTAAGAAAGATCGCGCCACGTGCAGGTCTGCCATGACGTAAGAAAGAATTAGCAAAGATTCCGGCTTCCAGATTCACCTCAGCACTGTCTACAATAACAAACTAAATAACGGCTGACGCAGACTATGTCATCGAACGTATGTATCCAAAAGCATCACGCGCCCGCTTTGAGCAACGAAACCGGCCCAACCAGCAGCTCTGCCTGCAACTCCTCGATTTTGTCTATTATGCTTCGGTGCCATTACGTCACATATTAACACCTCCAACAGACACCGTTAGACTTGGAACTAAACCCGTTCGAGAGTTCCTTCGCCACAAAGGACCTCTTGCCTGGCCGCGTTGCCGCCGAATCCGCGACTTCGGAAGCGTCCGGAATCGATAACTCCATCAAATCCAGCTCGAGGCAGAGCTCGTCCTCGTCGACGAACTTGACGAAAACGCCAGCCTCCACGTCCGAGTCGTCGGATGCGAAGGCCAACCTCCCTGAAATGAAGGCCCCGGCCGAGGGCTTTGAAAACCTGAGCAGCAACAAGCACAACCTCCGCATCCTGAACTTTGCAACCTTGAACAACGACCGCTTGCCCGGGCTAACACCTCCCTTGTTCACTCCGGACGGGCGTCGTCTTCCCCCGATTCACCTTCTGCCTGGGATAGCGATGGATAGCCCAGGCACGCCAGGAACAAGTATGTGGAGCAGCCTTCTTAGTGCTACTAACGGAGGAACAGCAGGTGCGGTCGCCCCGGACGGCCAGTACTCCCAGTCCAACTTTGCACAGTTCGCCAACCTGATGAAGAAGTCTGGGCTCACGCCTAACGGGTCGAATCTTCGGTCGGGCTTCACTCCAGGCGTGATGAACCAGCATTTCAACTTCAACGTGGCTACACCTGGAGGGATGTCCAACGGCCAAATGACTCCCGGGTTGCAGTCCTTACTTGGACTTGCAACCAGCGGGACCTCCGCACCAGATTCCGCTGGTGGTGAACCTCAGGCATTCGCCATGCCTCCACCTCCGCAGCAAGAACCGCGCACAAGAGTCCAGGTGAAGGAAGAGGTTGCGGCCAAGGACAGTAGCCTAGATATGCCGGACGCCAATCCTGTGCCCCATACGAAAGAAGAGAACACGGATGAGGCAAACGAGGAAGAAGACAAGCAGAACGGCAAACGTGCAAGAGCCGGCAGCCGTGCCAAGACGTCAAAGAAAAAGGACGAGGTCAAGAGGGCCAAGATCGTCACCGAGGAGGAGAGGCGCAAGCAGTTTTTGGAGAGGAACCGTGTTGCGGCGTCCAAGTGTCGCCAGCGCAAGAAGCAGCTCGTGAACAAGATGGAAGGTGAGTTGGCGTACTACTCGAATGGGTTCCGGGAGTTGTCGGTGCAAGTGACCCAGCTCCGCGACCAGCTCATGGCCATGAGGGCCATCCTCATGAACCACAAGGACTGTCCCGCGCTCATCAACTCCGTTGGCGGAGTTCCGCAGCTCCAGAACATTCTTGGCCAGTCCGAGTTCGTGGCTCTGATCGCCAGCAACGCTCAGCCAAACTTCACCTCCATCCCCAGCACGATCCCCACCACGTTGCACGCCGCACCGAAACCACAGATCCCGGCGGACCACGGCATAAACCCCGCGTCTCGCCCCATGCCGCCGCTTCCTCCACAGAATGGGCAGGTGTACTCGGAGGAGATGATCAACAACACACTCCCGCGCAACCAGTCCCTGGTCGAGCTCGCGCAGGGCGACATGGTCAAAGGCAACGCGCTCCGACCTGTGAGCAGCACGTCCAACTTACAGGAGCAGAAAATGACCGCCGACTACCGGCTGCGGCCTGTGTCCAGCATGGCCCAATTGCCGCACCAAGACGTGCACAAGCAGTTTGAGGTTTAATAGAACTATGGGGACGGCGGACGTAGCGTAGGCGACCCTAGAACGCGTCTTTACGAAATTTATTTATTCCATTCACTCGTCAATCTAGATCTCTTCTGTCCTGCGTGATGATCATCAACAAACCGGGTCGCGCAGACTTTTTGTTGTGACTTCGCCTTGCTCACAGCGTAGCCATTGGCACGGACGAAATATTTCACTTTTACTTTCTCCACAATGGCCAGCAACGATATAGCCCTTCCGTCGCTTCCGACGCTGCAGCGGCACCGCGATACCATCGTCATTCCTCCAGATCAGCTCACACGAAAGAAGCTCCAGAGCCTATTGCATCTCATCACAGCCGACTTGAAGAAACGGGGTACGAAAACGCCGCACATCTTTCTACCTTTCCGCTCCAAGGTGGACGACACCAAGCTCGAGTTGTTTCTCCGCCGGGTGTTTCCAAATGGCGTCATGGTGAATACCTCCAACACAATGAAGGTGCAGGCACTTCTTCAGGAATTCGACGAGTTCACGCTCATATGTGCGCTTAAGTACTTGTGGTGTCGACTCCCGAGCAACGAGGTTATTGGGTGGAAGGTTTACCTCGAGTTCAAACGCCGCGAACGAGAGGCTGGATACCCGAAGGATGCGTTTTTGACCATCATGCCCAAGTGCCTCTCCTCCTCGTCCCACGCATCCATAGTCTACGACTTCTTGGATCTCCTTATCAGCATAGCCTCCAACTCGCAATACAACCACTTGTCCGGACGCAAGATCTCGAAGATGGCCAGCATGTGGGCGTTTAATAGCTTCGAGCTGTCGACATCTGCCTTCTACGACGCTACTATTGTGAAGGAGAACAGCTTTTTGGATGGCCTTGAGGCGTGGAAGTCAACCTGCCACGGCTTGTTCCACCTTCTTCTAGCGTTCTTGCGTGCCATGCTCCCAGATACCGAGACCGAGGCTCTCAACCTTCCGAAAACGTTGCAAACATTGCTCATCACGAACACGTATCCACCGCCGGAAAATAGCAACTCAGCAAAGTCTGTCATCACGATTCCATGCGTTCAAGTGCGATCCACAAAACGATGCTCCGATCCATACGAGCTCGTCAGCAAGGCTCGTCATACGCTTCGATTTGACAAACGAGACTCCTTCCTCTCTATCGAAAATTACACAATTTTGAAGAACATCTTTCAGAGAGATTCCACAAGCGCCATTGTATCCACACTCACAGAAGAGTCGAGAAGAGTTCTCTCCCGCTTGAGCGCGGACCCGATACCCTCAGAATATGGATTGTCTCCCGGCTGGTCTCGTATTCGGTATGACGAAGACCCGAACATTCCATCTTATTCGGAAGTGGTGATTTCCAACGTGACGCTTCAAGATTACTACATCTGGACTTGGCTCTCCTCTTTGGCGTCGGATCAATCAGTCCAGTCGAAGTCATTGTTCGGTAGAAGTATCGTTGTTGAAGCTGGGCTCCGGGGATTTCAAAAGTGGTTGATCATCTCAGAAACCACGATTCTGCCTGAGGACTATATCAACACGTTCCGCCACCTAGACAATCAGCAATCCCGTCACATAGAGGATAAGCAACCTCATGTTCCCAAAGATTTACCTCTTCCTCCAGTTCCAAGAGACACTCGGCCTCCACCTATAGCGAAGGACCCGTTTCTTCCCGAGATGTCCTTCACGAATGATCAATTTAGCATAGAAGACCCAGCTTTGGAGAATCTGCACCTCGCTCCTTCTAACTATGAAGATGAAGTCATCTTAGCTGATCAGTTTCAGAAAAAAGCTCACATTACCACAAGAAATCACGCTAATCGTCCAAGGCCTCCGCCGCTTGAATTGGAGCATTCTAATACTGATCGCCTTGAAGTTGCACATCCTCATGAACCCAAATCGCGTGGCCACAGCCCAGCGAGAAAGCTGCCCTACCAACGTTCGGCAAACCACAGCCCTCAGCACCATCCCGAATATGAGAATTATCAAGCCTACGCTACACAAATGTCGAATCAGGAATTTCATGAGCCTTATGAAACATATAAAACTCCGTTTGACAGAGACCCAGAGCCTGCATCACGAGAGCCCTTTGATAATTACGAGGTTTCTGGTGAGCAAAAAGCCCAACAGTATGCTGAGGCTCATTACCAGCAAAGACCTGTCAAGCAAAGACCTGTCAAGCAAATACGCGCACCTGAGAAATACTCAAATCAGGTCGCAGGAATCACTTTAAGGCAAGATGATTATCTGAGAAATCCTCAGCACTCTGGGATGTATTCTGAAGAGCAAAATCGTTCGCAGGTCAATGAATTCACTAGTTCAAAAGAAGAAGTTCAACCACTTTCTCATCATCATCATCACCACCACCATCATCATCAAAATAGCTCTCATAGCCCCTCTGGAGTTAACAATCCAACTGCATCAGGTGAAGTTGGAAGAAACGAGTCTTCAATCCATGAACACCCGAACGGGCGGCCATATAACGGGATGATTGCAGGACCTGCCCTGAAACATGCTCCAGGCGATCGTGATCCAAGCCAATACGCACATGGCGACCATCCCCCAGAAACCCATCTGAAAGACATGCTCTACCCACCCCAAGACCAATATCCATCATCATCTCAATATCCTACCGAACAGTACAACGGGTCTGATTTACCTCCGCCTCCTGTTGCAAAAGAAAAGAAAAAGAAAAAGAAGAAAAAGAAGACCAAGAACGTTGATGAGTTTGATATAGCAAACTTGCCAGATGGCCCGCCGCCTTCATTGCCCCCATCAGGGGAAATAAACGGCTCTCCAGGATATTATGAGGAGATCAATGACAACAATTATGATTTTCAACATAATCTTCCCCCATCTAATGACCCTTCTTATGCTGGGCAAACGAAACCAACACGATTCGCCTCACAAGAAGCGCTAGTTCCGGCCAAGCCACCAAAAGATAGCGGAAGATCTCTGTCGGCCTCGCCCAGACACCACAAGAAAAAGTTGGCACAAAATAATCTCCAACCGCCCCAAGATCAGTTCCTTCAACCAACGCTGATCCAGTATGAGCGGCCAATTTCATACGACCCCTACGCGAAGTTTGGCGTCGCAGTTCAACCCGAGCAGTATAAACAGGGTCCAGATTTAGCGCCTCCAAAGACTGACAGAGCTCCTTCGCTGTCACCAACGTACACACAGCCCCAATTCGCTCCTCATGGGAACCTCCCTCCTCATCCTCAAGGACGGGTTCATAGCCAGTCCCCCACACAAACTCAGGGCCAAGCACATGCTCAACCTCAAGTTGCCCCTCAAGCGCAACATCCACAAAACCATCATCAACCTCCCGCGCAGCATCAAGTGCAACAGGCAACTCACTTGCTGCCTCATGGTCAACCACATCCCGCTTACACTCAAACCGCCCAACAACCACCTCTGCAACCCGTACACACACAGGCTGATATCGCACCTCATGGCCAGACATACTTGGCACCGCCTCCAGCACAGCAGCCGATGCTACTGCCTCAGTCTATGGGTTCTGGTCAGATGAGAATGCCACCTCCACCACAAGCAGCTGCAGGCGTTCCCCCAGCACCAGTCCCCGGTCAACCAATGCCATATTATTACCCACCCCCGCAAGGTTACTACATGCCTCCACAGGGCTATGCTTATCCTCCTCAACCCATGTACTATCCTCCGCCTCAGGGGTACTATCCGCCTCCTCCACCCCAACAGCAGCCCAAGCCAAAAGAAAAGCCGACGACAAGTGAGCTCACGATGATGGGTATGCCTAATGCGAATTCGTTCAAGAAGAATACGAAACCAAACAAAGCATCTATGCGCGCAGCCTTGAACCTGGGTTTTGGCATCTAAGTTTTGTACAGACGAGTAATGCATTTTATGTTTCACGAATAAATAGAAATAAATAGAATAAATAGTTCAGTACTCTGATAACCGCAACTTGCGCTCAATGTCGCGGAGCGAAAAGGTGCTCTCCATTCTGGCCAAGAATGGAGGCTCAGGAGACTGACCTCTGGACTTAATATCGTCATCACCCATATCGAAATACCCATATCCTCCGAGCAAGGTGCTCAAAGAGTCGTTCTTCACAGGAACGGGAGCCTTTGTAGCAGATTGTGGTTTGATAGCAGTCTTGGCACCTGGCCCATTGACCTTGGTTTCAATAGGTGCATACACCTTCAGGTCATCGTTGACCTCCTTAAATATCCTGTAAACCTCGATCAAGTAAGACTCTAATGTCACGAGAAATCTGCTGGTCTGTCTATGCTTCGAAGACGCACAGATGGAGATCGAGTCATCCTTGATAATGTAACCAATACCAAAACCATTGGCACTCACGGGACCAAAACCGAAGAGTCTCAAGGAGGGGTTGCCGCAATTTGAAGTGGATATTATGGTGTTGTTGAGCTTGTCCCAACCGTTGTCCGCAAAGATTTCTGGCAAGCGGTTCAACTGGACTTTGAGATTGTCTTGGTTGTTTCCGCCTACAGTATCTGATGAAGCACTCGACAACTCAGTGGCAGTGATAGTGTCATCTTGCGTCATATCTGTGTGAGAAAAGCCAGTGTCAGCTTCTGCCAAGTATCTCTTCCAGATGCAAAACAAAGCATATAAATGTCTGTCGACACCTTTGCCGACCGAGCACCGCCTGGTCTGCTCTGAATGCTTATTGCATGCATCCGAAAGATATTTCAATTTTTCGCCGTTGGGCATTTCTGGGTCGAAGAACTTACGAACAAATAGATTCGATTCTTGACTCACAGTGCGGATGGCTTCCGTTCTTCCGTGGAAGAATCCTTTAGTCATGGCTGGCTCATAAGTGCACTCAACTTTGCCGTACAAGGCGTAGTACGTTGCTTGAAAGGCCATTTGAACAAACGCATCTGGACTGTACTTCATTTTCTTGATGGTTGACGATCCGTAGTTTTTGAACTCCAAGTGCCTGAATTCATTTTGGTTGATCAAATCAGACAACCTAGTCTCTCCAAATCTCAACGCAAGCGACAAATGTGGAGTCAAGTCCCACTCCAACTTTCTCGGAATGGTAACGAGATCACCAGTTTCGGAGACGCTACCGTGCTTAGGAGCATCCCACAAAGAGGGAGCATTGGAGTTGATCGACTGGGCAAAGGAAAGAATGGAGTCGGTGTATATGTCACTCACAAACCTCAAAACCGTATGGCCATCGACACCTGTGTGCTCGAAATTGATACCCGCCTTGCCGTTCTGGGTGACGATAATCTGCAATTTGTCGTACCACCGATTGGTGCATGTTCCGACTTGGACTCCCTTCTCGAGAATAGACAAGCCACATAACATGTTTTTGGACAACTCGCTTAGGTCATGCAACACGATATCGTCGAGGCAAAGGACAAACAATGCGGAGTCAATAATGGACAAAATCTCATGATTGTTAGGATTGTCCACAATGGTGGAGGAGCTTCTGATCTTCGCCCAGACTCTTCTGTTTTCCGTGGTCAACACACCAAAAGAGGACTTTGCGATTTCGTTGTTGGGCGTGTTGAGTGAGTCCTGAATGATGGACGTGAAGTTGATGATCAAATCTTGTTCCAGCATGAGTAAATTGTTTTCATGGTCCAACACATCAAACCAGTAGAACTGTGATTTGCTCATGACTATGATATGATTTGACGAAGCGTCCGATTGCATCACACAGCCATCATCAGTTGGGATTCTGGATGCTCCAAAAAGCTTCGAGTATTGATACATGCAAAGAGGCTTTCCGTTTCTTTGCAAATCAACTGGCAAAGTCTCGTTCTTCAAAGCCCTAATGAACTTCAAGGAGGAAATCGTCAAGGATACAGCCCGCTTCACCTGCGGATTGACGGTTGTCGTCTCGTTATTGAACGGATCATCTTCTAAAAGAAAGAAGGGGTTCAAGTTCAAAACAACAGGGGAATCGTAGTTCAAGTAAGCATCATACCAGAATTGCTCGATGTAT
The DNA here is from genome assembly GCA_030573355.1 of Helenozyma rhizophorensis. NCBI lineage: Eukaryota > Fungi > Ascomycota > Pichiomycetes > Serinales > Metschnikowiaceae > Helenozyma > Helenozyma rhizophorensis. Next base: position 192,088 of record JAJMDD010000011.1, read on the forward strand.
GAGTTTCTCGTCTCGCTGTACTTTCTCAACTCTGAATCCAAGTATGTCCCCGTGCCATCCTTCAAGAACTTTTCGACCGCCTCGACAGTCTTCTCGTGCTCTCGTTCTGTTTGGAGAGGCTTCAACACACTCAAGTAGTTCTTGCAAGTCTCCTCCAAGTCTGGGATCGGCAACTTCTGCAACTGGTCTTGGTATTCAAAAGTGGACATATGGGTAAATAGTAAGGTGGAAATGAGTTTTAGTGACCAAAGGCAAAAACAAGGAACGGGAGATAATAAATAGCGCAAATCGGCCGACTTTCCGGGGGAGATCAGCTACTTGTACTCGAAATTAGGCGCACTCCGAAATCTGGGGAAAATGACCGCACTCCGATGTCTCCTGCACACCCCCTCGGACTTTGGTGTCGAGCGTTCCTGTCGACCGGGCGAGTCAAATTCTCGCCATTTTTCAAGTACGAGACGCAGTTGCAATCCACGAGCAGCCAATTTTGATTCGAGGTCTCTCTGCCCCGTTTACAATGTCAAGAGTGGCGGCAGCCCCACACAAAGCCTTCAACTTGTTCACCTTGTGCAGGACAACCACCGCACCACCCCCACAGAGAGCAATATGAAGGATGGCGATATAGCCAGTAGGCCGCTCTGGGTATACAATAGTGCTTTGGCCCGTCAGAGGTTCTTATTGTTTAAATTTTCGTCTACTTCAATTGGCCATGTTCGCCTTCCTTATCGTCTAACGTATATTCTGGTATTAACGGATGAGCCGCGATGTCGTCATTGCCAACTAGTGGCATGCCCGTACACCAATTTACGGGTATGCAGTCCGGATAACGGATCACCGGAGGTCAAAAACCATCAGCGATTCCGCGCTTCCGCCAATAATCGCTCACGCCCTCCCATTCGCCGGTTGCGGCACGCTTTATACCGTTCATTGCCGTGAGTGCTCCAGACTCCATGAAGTCGTGGTCCTTGTTCTCGGCCAACTCGCACTGTGTGCAGGCCCCAAACTCCTGGTTAAAGAGTGTAAAGTTCTCCACCATCACGAACTCTGGGATCAATTGGTGGTGGATTCTTGGGTACGAAATAGTCTCAAGGAGTGGGAGTTTGTGGAATATGTTACGCACAATTGCCTGGAGCACTGCAGTCACGATACGAGACCCGCCTGCTGCGCCAACGAGGAAATCAATTTCGCCGTCCTTCTTAATGATAGTGGGAGACATCAGCGAGAGCGGCCGCTTGAAAGGCTCAATGAAGTTGAGCGTTGACGGAGTCAAATTGAATGAATTGCTGTAATTAGGCATTGAGAAGTCGTCCATCTGATCGTTGAGAACGACGCCAGTATCCCTATCATACACCATGGACCCGAAAAGAAGATTGACAGTTGTGGTCATGCTGATGGCTCCTCCCTTGTCGTCAACGACAGAAAAGTGAGAAGTTCCGTGGGTGCCGCGCATCTCATACAAGGGTCCATAGTGCTTCCATGGGAAGGTATGGTTGTCGGAGTACATTCCATCATCCAAAAGACACAGGGTCCAATCGCGCGAGGTATAGCGCGATTTCATTTCCTCCCAGAACGTCAGATTTGTGTCTCCGAGATGAGATCTCGCGGATGCTGTCCATTTCATTGACTCGATAAGCCTGTGTGTCTGGAGCACATTATCGTCTAAGCTTGCAGGCTGTTTCTCGGCTAATGTGGAGTAAAAGTTTAGGCCCGCAATAAGAGCCAAACCGGACGACACACCGGCTGATGTTGTGAGCTCGTACTCGTGCCCATCAACATCGAAGTTGAAGCTGAGGACCGGACTCACCTTTGCACGGTAACGAGCAAAGTCTTCAGTGGTGAGAACACCTCCGACTTTGCCAGCAGCCGCGGCTAGCTTAGGTGCAATCGGACCCTCCGGATCATAGAAGATTGCACAAGAGCCGTTCTTTGCAATAGCTTCCAATGTGTCCGCATACTTCTCTCTTCTAACCAAGTCGCCTTCCTCGATAAGCCGACCGTCCTTGAAAATAAAGTCCCATGGCTCTTTCAAGGGTGGCACGCGCGAGAGAACGAGCTCGTGCATCTTGTGCAAGGCCCGGGTCCAGATCTGCGGGGATTCCCAGCCCTGTCTGTTCAAACGGATCACAGGTTCGAAAAGCTGCGCCCAAGTCAAATTTCCAGAGCCGTGGCGAGTGTGGAGCTCGTACAAACCCGCGAGTTCTCCTGGGATAGCCACAGCCAACCCTCCAAAGAGGGCCAAAAGCGGAACGCCATCATACATATGCTTATGAGCCAAAGCAGGGGCCATTTCTCTTGCGTCGATGCTGATCGATTCGTTGCCTTGGTGGCTAACAATAAATCCGCCTCCACCGATGCCTGACGAGTGCAGGTTGACACTGCCGATGCAAAGAGCTACAGTCACTGCAGCATCTGCCGCATTACCACCTCTTTCAATGATGCTCCTGCCCATGGTCGAACAGAGGGGTACATCTGAGCTGACCATGGCCTTGCTCCCCACGCGCCGGAGACTCTTCCAAGGGTTTAGCGTTGGCTGACCGATTGGGTCGCCCACCGGATCTCCGCCACCCAACTTCCGAAAGTGGTCTTCGTCGCTGAAAAACGTGTAAAAATGCGGTTGCAAGTCGAGAGAAAGGTATGCTTTCGCTGCTGCAAAGATCACCAAGATCGCCATAAGTAGTACTCTGACATGCTTGGAAGAGACAACTGCTTGGTTGCCTCTGGTCGAGTCCTTCTCCAGTGGCAAACGAACTGGCTTCAGTGTCAACATCTTGACTCAAATAAAAGACCAGTATATCTGAACCTGGCCGCAAGTTTATGCCAGGTATCTGGGAACAGAGTTGTATGTAGATAAGTTGAAGGTCAAGCGATGTAGATAAGCCACAGGTTTATGTGCAGAGCAGATCCGACAAATGCCACAACGGGACGTGCTCCGAGACAGCAATCACTGACTTGTTGGGACCATGCCGAAATAAACAGTAATAGGCTCTCATAGCCCTATGCTTTGGTTTGTAATCTTCGGCTGCCAGCCAACTCAGCAGGTCATTGTCAGTTTAGGTGACGTCACGTTTACTTTTGATAAGGTCATTACTGCTGAACTGGAGAGTCCAATATCGAACTACATTTCCTCTTGTCCATTTAGATGCACCTCAAGTAAATGCGTGCTGAGCCATGGCCAAGCTGATTTACCCTGACTTCCCAACTTCTTCTAATAGCTATGTATCTCCAATTACAAAGCGTCCCGAGAACAACAATCAGAACTACTTAGGTATGGTAGAGTAGAATCTACGGGGTTTCAGTTATGTATTCGCGTTCCATGTTCTGCCCCACCTATAGTGATGCTCGTTCAATAACACGACTGCCAATTGCTGTATTGTTCCGTGCAGGTGTGGAACTCAGCTCATCACCATACCCACAATGAGCGACCCTCCTAGCTTCCGGCCGTTGAGGTCTACCAGAAGTGACGATGGCGAGCTCAACACTATCCTACCGTCATATCACATGTTTGCTTCCACCGTGTCCAGAAGACTCGTGCCCAATGAAGACAATGAAGAGAGCTTCAAGGAAGACCCTCCCATGTATGAGCTATCTCACATGAATTCCTGTGGAGTGACTCCCATCGCCTCTCGTGCCGTGTCTCCTGCTCCGACTTCGTCTAACGAATTCCCTTTCCCCAGCATGGACGAGGAGGGCAACAATGACACTTCTAACCAGAACTCCGGGGACTTGTGGGAGCTCACGGTGCTAGCTAATGTGCATAAGCTAGATAACCTAGCAGAAAAGCACAACGTCTTGGCCAATCACTTAAAGGTCAACGTGACGTTCACGGCCAACGTATGTCGTAAAGGAAGGAGGCCCGACATCATAGACATCTCAAACATAGAATTCAAGCAAGGGGATTACATCCACGGTTACGTTACCATTGAGAACACATACCATGAACCCATCCCATTTGACATGCTGTATGTTGTCTTCGAAGGCGTTCTTTACGTTTTCCTGAGCCCTAATGGTCCGCGAGACGTGACGAGCACGCCCATGGTGGTGAAGTTCTTGAACATGCTCGACTTACACGCCTCTTGGTCTTATGCAAACATTGACAGACTCGTCACCGATAGTGGAAATCCTCATGACTGGTGCGAGGGCGAAATTGATCCTTTCGACGGCACCTACTTGTCACTAGGTGTCAAGAGGACGTTTGAGCCCAAGAAAACATACAAGAGATTCTTCTCTTTCTGCATTCCAGACCGACTTTTGGACGACGCTTGTGAGATACACAGTTTGGACGAGCACTGTCAGATCCTTCCCACGTTGGGAAAACCTGTCAGCTTGACCGCCGCACACGCACCTGTTGGTGACCACGCAATCAAAGACTTGGGCTTCACCGACTCCTTCATTGAGTATTCTGTGTCAGCCAAAGTTATCGGAAGAGCTTCACAGTATGGCTACAAGAACAAGAAAGATAAGTATGTTTTGATTCGTGACGCGAACGTGCCGCTCCGAGTAGTCCCCTACACAGTGTTACCAGAGTACCCAGATATTTGGAACACTAGGGTGGCTACATGCCATAAAGCATTCTCAAACGTCGTGGAAAGAAAGCTCCTAGAAGGTAAGCAGGTGCTCGAGGAAATCCGTTTGCAATCCAGTCGACCAAGTTCACCTGACGGCTCTGGCTTTTCACTTTCGCCTACAACATCTGCCCCTGGAGTTGCACTGGTGAGTGAAAAATTGCGCAATCTTTACTTGGCCTCCGATAGCATGAGAAAGAGCACGAACAAGCCTGAAGCGGAAACTCGAGTGTATCAGCACTCGAGCCCGTATAGAAAGAAAACCCTCACTGGCTATTCTAAGATCTTGGGGACGCTATCGTTGTCTTCCCCCGAAACACATTACAGGGTGGACTACGTACCACCTCTCAAGTATAGAAATCCGCTACAAGGATACAATTGCAACATTCGGGTACCGCTCACCCTCACTTATGCGCGAGATTCGCTGGAAAAGGATAAATCTCTTCCCGATCCAAAGAGTCTCAGTTGCGAGTTGGTGGCGCTAACAATTCGTTCCAAGAAACATTTCGTCCCCATTGAGTTCAATCATGAAATGTGCTTTCTAAGCCAGTATGTCGACGAAATGGACACGAAAAAGCGTGAAGATGTGGACAATTTCGATTCTATCGTGATACAACCGTTCCTTGAACAATACCATACTCTTGTGCGCCTCATGAAAGATATCGGATTTAACAACCAGGCATTCCGTGTCGAGACACTGTTCTTCAAAGATCTCAAGAGTTTAGCGACATTGCAGACCAAGAAAATAAATTTGGCAGTGCCCGACGTCATGTTAACGAAATCCAAAGGAGGTATGGCTGAGCTGTACCAGAGCATAGCTCATGTACCTTGGGAGCAGTGCGAAGCCCCAGCTTCGGACTATTCAGTGTACACGAAACAGATGGAGCTTGACATCAACTTAAATAGTTGCCACTTGAAGGGCAGCTCGGCGGTTCCAAAAGGAAAATCGGCGTTCGACTCACTTTGTCTTGTGCCAGGATTCCAGTCTTGCTTGATGGCCCGGTTCTACTACATCAAAATCTCGGTGAAGTATAAGAGTGGAACGGTCCAGCTGATTCACGTACCATTATTCGTCGTGGATAAATCTTAGGTCATGACATGATATTTCATATAACGATTGCAATAATTTTGATATCCGGGCTTAAGTTTTGCTAGCCCAAGTCGCACGACCATCGATTGCAACCAAGTTGAATCGGTGCGGCATGTAAGACACTCTCATCGCTCTCACCTAGAACTCATCTTTCATAATGAGCACTGACCAAAATATGTCAGCTTGGGAAAGAAAAAGATATAATCCCAAACCAGGAGAGCCCGAATTGCCTCCTCAACTATCTGAATTTGCGAACAAGTCCGTCGATGATGTGGTAGCTGAGCTCAACAGATTGCCTTTCTTCATGAATGAGCTCGACGAATCTGATGGCCAAGGTGGAGAAAACATGGAACTCGAGGCTTTGAAAAGCTTAGCATATGAAGGTGAACCTGATGAGATCGCAATGAACTTCAAAAACCAGGGAAATGATTGCTTCAAGGCAAAGAAGTACAAGGACGCGGTGATCTTTTACACCAGGGGACTTGATATGGACTGCAAAGTGGACGATATCAATGTTGCATTATACGTGAACAGAGCTGCTTGTAACTTGGAGCTCAAAAACTACAGAAGATGCATTGAAGATTGCAAAAGAGCATTAATTATCGACGAACACAACGTGAAAGCGTGCTACAGAGCTGGGAAAGCATTTTTTGCTGTCGACAGATACGAGGAAGCGAAGCAGGTATTGCGTTTCGGCTTGAATCAAGATCCCGACAATAAGGCCATTGCAGAAACCCTCCTGACCATAATTGCCAAGGAGGAGCATATCGAAAAGGCAAGAAAGAAGAAAGAGCAGGAAGTTCGTCAAAAACAATTGGAGCAGTCGCTTCTATCGGATGCTCTCAAGCTCAGGCATATCGAGATTATAAAGTCCTCCAGACCAGTGGAACTATTACAAGATGCTAGCTTACGCTTGGAAGATCCTACTGACTATGAGTCTCAGCTAATTTTCCCGGCCATGGTGTTGTTCCCCACTTCAAACGAGTTTGACTTCGTTGCTGAAGTGAGCGAGCTTTCCACAGTCAATGAGATTTTAGAGCTAGTACTTCTGGATCCCAAGCATAAGGACTTGACCATCAAAATGGTCGAGTGTTACATGGAAACAATTTCAGGAGGTTTGATCAAGGTGGGAAAGAAGGCCCCTATACTGGACGCGTTACGTGCTGAAAAGGCCAAAGCACCACTTTTTGACAATGCATTAAGGCTCTACGTGGTCCCAAAGACGGAGTCCCAGGTATGGATCTCCAAATGGAGTAAGGAGGACGTCCTTGCCAAGAGGATAGCTATTTTATAGAACAACACCGATAGATTCATACTAGGTTCAAGGCGTAGCCTGTCCTCGCTGCCTGGATGCGACAGACTCAAAAACCTCGTCCATTTTCAAAACGGGCACCTCTCCGAACACAGACAACGGATCCAAATTCGACTTCTCTCTCATGACCCTCAAAAGCTCCGGAGTTTCTGCCCAGCTCTTTATGTATTTTGTTTTCTTGAGAGCCTCGTCATCTGATGGAATGTCAGGAAGCTCGTGCGGGCCCATTCCTGGACTCGCAGAGCTTGGAATATTAAACATTGACTTAGACGCACGCGAAGATTTTGAGGGGCGCGAGGGCGTAGTAACATCCCAAGTGGTTTTCTCCTTAGCCTTTTCTTTACTGAACTTACCTCGAGCAGCATCTGGAAGAGGAACAGCATTGCCTCCTCCGCGTTTTCTCGGAACCACGTTGGTATCTAGCGGCTCGGGCCCTCGTTTATGAACCTCGCTGTGGTTTGAGCTCTTATCGGCTTTTCTCGACCTCGAAGGGCTGATACTTCTTTTCTGAGGGATTGTATTATGGCTGACTGGATTGGCGGCACGGAGGTCGGACTTGTGATTGAGGGCGATCGTAATTTTTCGCTTTGGCCTAGTATGATCGTTGACCAGAAACCTCTTGATTTCTGCACCCTTCTGTTCCACAGAAGGTTCTCCTGCTTTTTTGATAGGCGATCGGTTCCTTGGCTTTCCCTTCACAGGGTTGAAAAGTGGGGGCTTGTCGGGATTTAAAGTGGTTGAAAGAAACTTATTCTTGAGGATCGTGTCCCTCGCGTTTGGTGTTTTCGACAGTTTAGCGGCACTCGCGCTAGTCGGAAGTGTGAGTCTTTGAAGAACTTCACTTCCGCGGTCACTTCCATGTTCATCTTTGACATTCAGATTGGAGTAATTAGTAGGAGACGCTTCTGTGCTGCCCCCATCATCCACATGACTATATTTTGTGGGAGAACGGGAGCTGTCCTTACTTGAATGCGATTCTTTTTTGATTGCCGACCGAACTGGACTCCGACCTCTTGAGGAGGGGGCATGCAACGCCGACCGAAAGGAACCAGCGACCTTTTCACGACTAGGAGAGCCTGACGCCGTGGTGCGTGTAACCTTCTTGGCGACCATGTTAGGTTTAGATTGAGAGATGGATTTTAGCTCAGGAGACTTGGCCCTTTTTGGGGACCTGGCCCTCTTAGGTGACTTGGCTCTTTCCGGAGACCTCGATTTCCGTTGGGTCATTTCAGGGGCATAGTTGAACTTCAAGGCGGTTGAACCCTTCAATGAAAAGAGCTCGGAGCTTAGCAGGGAAGAAGTATTAGCCGCTGGGACATTGTTGGATTTTGTTTCAAGCTTTCTGTGTGTGCTCAGCGAAGTCTCATGAAGACCAACTTTTCTGCTAATCTTTGGCGCTGCCTTTGCTGCGGTGTGAAGTGACTTGTCGTGAGAGCCAGCCTCCGCGACAGTTTTCCTTGATTGAAGTTCGATCTCCTCGGTCTTCACCTTGTTGGAGAGTCTTTTCAGATAAGCGATTGGCTCGCGCGACGGTAGAGAAACAAACACAGATGAGCGTTTGGAGCTGTTGTATACGGATTTTGGACGCAGAAGCTGGCCAGCTATTGTCTGGCGTGAAACCTTAGTATTATCCGGTTTCAGTTGCCCCTCCGCCCTCGATACACCGTGCGTCTTGCGCAGTTCCGCCTCTTTTCGCTCGTATAGGGGGACTGTGCTCGAGAAGTTGCCCATTGAAAGCTTTCCTGCGAAGCTCTTTCTGATTGCAGTGCTAATTGCCTGAAACGAGGTATCGCTTTCATCGTCGCTCTCATTCGTATTGATTAGTTTGCCCTTGGCGGGGTTGATCGACTTTGCGATCGGGATGAATGAAAGGTCCACGTCTGGCGACGTCACCAAGTTCAAGGTGCGTGGTATGTGTACGGGGGACAATGCAGTGGAAGATAGAGGCTCAGGCTTTTCAACGGGTATTCGGCTGGAGGTGTCCATTGCACGATTCAGGCTAACCTCCGCATTGGCCACTGGGGTCATGGCCGGCGGTTCAGCCGCGCTTTCTTCCTTGTACGGAGATTCTACCTTAGACTCCTCCGCTTGTGCGCGAGGAGTGAAGTCGTGGGGAAGCCTGAACAGACTTTCGATGGGGTCGTGCGTCGAGGAAGGCCCGAGGGGTAGGCTCTCCGCCACATTTTCAACAGGCTCTCGTAAAATACCACTGGAAATGCGTTCGCTCTGCTCGAGCTTGAGGTTCACCTTGGGGTACGCGGACACGTCTGCGCTTCGTAGCAAAGATGATCCCGAGAGAGAATCCTCGAACTTGGGCAACGGAGCCGGCGAGGCGAGTCTCTGGACGTTTTCGATGATGGCAGACGCCTCGACCCCGCCGTTGAGGCTGTCGATGATGTCATTGAGGCCCAGAGCACATGTTCGTAGCAGGAAGTCGAAGGAAGAGAGCCCGTCCTTGGCCGCGACCAAGTTTGCTTTCATCTCCCTCGTGATGTGGAGCGAGGAGCCTGGAACCGGGTCGTTCTGCCTGCTCTTTTGGGCCGCCTCGATGGCCCAAAGCGCGGAGCTCATGTTGTGATGGGTGCGAATCGAGAACACAGGATGCACAGACTAGTACAAGTAGGACATGGTGCACATCCTACAGACAAACCGAAGTAGCAGAGTGTGAAGACGAAGGGATACGAATGGAAGGGTACGAATTGACGTGCTCACTCATAGCATGGAGTTCAACAGTCGAGGTCTGTCTGGTCAGGCTCACCGTACATACCATAGGGCCAAGGTAACAGCATACAAGTACAATGAGCGGCCATGCATTGAGGCAGCAAGGCTGTCCACCTTAGACTCCGTTCTTGAGGCCATAGACGGCGCCATAGACGGCGGCAAGAGCGGAGTCCAATCAGAGAACTCTTGGGTCCTGGCCTCTGGCCCAACCTTATGCCCCGACCTTAGGGCCGAAGGTCTACCCATGAGGCTAAGGACCGCTGAGACTTGTAGCGCCATTAGTCATTCGCCTCTCGTTCCCCTCCTTCCGCTCTCTGAGCCTTGCTCGGGCCTGGGCCCTGCACTGGTGCCTCCTACGATAATGCGCTTAGGAGTTCCGCGCCATCTCACCTACTCCTCCTACCCCAGCCTATGGGCCTCTTCCTGAAGAGCACAAACGGCGCTCAAAGGTTCCACTTGGACCTCCCGGGCACGGCCCGACTGCAGCTGCCGCCGCAGCTCAACCCCATGACGTCGCCCTCGTACGAAAAGGTGCCCATGTGGAACATCCTACCCTCGTACCAGCTCTACGAGTCCACGTTTTCCAAGAACGTGAACCCTCGCGACGAGGACCTCTGCGTGGAGCCACCCACGTACGACGCGGCACTGCCTCGCCTGGCCACCTCGGAGAACAGCGACTACTTTGGCAACGCAGGCCGTGCGCTGCGCTGGGAAGACAGCATCTTGGCCAACACGCATCGGTTGAAGCGATTGGCCACGCTCAAAAAGCCGCTCGCGGACTGCTTGCACATCGACATCACGTTGACGCGCGGGCCCGGCGCCAAGGGCTCCAAGCCCGACGTGTACGATCCTCTGAGGTGTGAGTTTCTGCAAGGTGACTCTGTGCATGGGTACGTGGTGGTGCGCAACACGAGCACGCACGCGGTGCCGTTCGACATGTTCTCTGTGGTGTTGGAGGGCCGCGTGTGCGTGAACGGCGACGTGGCGGAGGGCAAGAAGCCCGTGGTGTTCTACAAGTTCTTGAACATGTTCGACTACAAGGCGCTGTGGACGCCCGCGTTCTTCAACACGGCGGACACTGAAGTCGTCGACCCCGTGGACGGCACCCTTTTGTTGTTCCCCAACGAGAAGTACTTGGAGCCGGGCACAGCCTACAAGCGCTTCTTCACCTTCACCTTGCCCGACACGCTCTTGGACTGCGCGTGTGAGACCCACGAGATCCCGCGCCACTGCCGCGTGCTCCCTAGCGTGGGCTTGGACAAGGACATGTTCTTGCAGCTGTTGCGACGGGCCCGTGACAAGCTGGTGCGGCCCGGGCTAGCCTCTCGTGCAGAGTCGCCTTTGCCGGGCGAGCCCAAGCGCACACCCGCCGACAACCTCGTGCGTGACTTCTGCTTTCCAGACACTTCCGTGTGCTACTGCGTGGAGGCTCGTCTTGTGGGCAAGCGCTCCTCGTACACCAAGAGCACCTCACCCGGTGCAGACGAGTTCATAATCGTCAAGGAGGGCTCTGCGTCGCTTCGTGTGGTTCCGCGCAGCATTGAAGACAGTGCGGAGGACGATGTGGCCGCCCAGCGGTATTATGAAACCTTCTTGCGCGACGTCAAGAGCATCATCGAGCGCGGGCTGCACCTCCACCAGGGCGAGCCGCTGCGCAGACCATCTACATCCAAGCAGCTATACACGCTGCAGACGCTGCTCTCGCGTCCCTCGCAACGCGACCGCTACGAGGTGTTCTTGCCCTACAAGAGGAAGACATTAACGCAGGCGTCCAAGGTTGTGGGCGTTGTGAGTGCGAGCGTGCCCAGGAAGGAGTATGTGGTGCGCTACGTGAGTCCGGCGTCGTTTATACTGTTCACTGACCACGATACTACGAAGATCTCCAAGGTCACGGTCCCGTTGTCGCTTTCGTTCCGCAGCGCAGACGCCCCGGGTGCCAAGCTGCCCGAGATCAAGGGTGTTACCGTGGACCTTGTGGCATGCACGATCCGCTCCAAAAAGTACCCCATTCCCATCGAGTTGTCGACTGACATGGAGCTCCAAAACAGTCTGGCTCCCGACGATGGCTTGGAGCGTTATGTGGTGCAACCGTTCAAGGATTACTTGCTGCAGATCGAGAAGTTGATCGAGAAGCACGGCGCAGCCGCGTTGGACATCAGCCAGCAGACGATCATGGACATCAAGAGCTTGGCCAATCTTCTGGTGAAGTCGGTGAATCTCAAATTCGACCACGTGTCCACCAAAACGCAGGGTGGGCTTTCTCAGTGGACGGAGAGCGAAAAGGGATATTTTACAAAAGACATTGCGGTGACGGTAGATTTACAGAGTCTCTTCGCAAAGGACACACGGGGCTACTCCGACGATCTCAAAATAGGCGCCTTGTGCCTTGTCCCGACATTCCAGAGTTGCATCATTTCACGCTACTACTACCTTCTTCTTGGAATCAAACTAGGCAATGGCGAGGTGTTGCTGGTGAAGGTGCCTGCGAAAATTGCAATGTAAGTTCATACGATACAAACGATTTACGAAAGCGCATGTACCGCGATAAGATAACCTGCACGCGAATTCAGTCATTGCTACAACACCATGAGCAGCGACTTCGGCACGTTTGCTCCAGAGGACTTCTGCAAGATATACGATGGTGCCTCTGTGGTGAACTTCGTCTTCTCGGTGATTATAACGACCGGCATTTTCATCAGTTACTTGCCGCAATACCATCGCATCTACAAGAAGCGCACTTCCGAAGGCTTGTCGGTCAACTTCTTGCTTCTCGGCTCATGTTCCCTGATTTTCACCTTTACAAATATCATAATGATAAGCTCGAGAGCCCGCTACTGCTGTCGTGTCGGGGCGTTGGACACGTTCAATTGCATCAACAGCCAGCTCAACCTCATTCAAATTGGCCTCCAGTGCACGTGTGCCATCATGATCTTGGTGCTTGTCATTGTGTGGTCGCGAGGCTCGGTCAAGCAAGATAAGGAAGAGTTCCACAGGATCATCCATGTGGGCCGCATAGTCATTTTGCACGTGGTGTTGTCCTTGGTGCAGATTGCGGTAGCCTTCAGCACCAACCGCACAGTGCTACTTTCGTTGGCCCAGATCAACGGTGTCATGTCCACGTTGTTGACTGTCATCAAGTATGTGCCTCAGATCTTCACCACGTACCGCTTGAAGCACCCAGGTACGTTATCGATCGGCATGATGTGCATCCAGACCCCTGGTGGGTTTGTTTTCACCGCTACGCTCTTTTTCACCAAAGGCTCGCACTGGAGCTCGTGGATGTCGTACTTTGTCGCAGCAATGATGCAGGGGACGTTGTTGATCCTTTGCATCTACTACGAGTACTTCAGCGACCATTTGAGAACTGAGAGCGAAGAGGTGCAGCGCATCATCGATGAGAACACCATCGAAGACGAGCCTCTCGATGCGGCCGAGCACTAGCTCGAGTCTACGCCAATCTTTCTGAGTTCTCAACCGTCTTGAGAACCGTCCGTGCTAGTGCATCAGTACCATTGACTGCTGTGCCTCTGAGCTACTTCCGAACAATAGGACGGTGAGCTGTTTCCGAACAATAGGACGGCTCTAGGCTATGTCGGCCTCTCTTTCAAAATATATTTCTCACTCTTTGCTCACGCTACAGATGGTCTAGCTGTAGCACAAACACACTCACACACTCACTCACTCACTCACTCACTCACTCACTCACTCACTCACTCACTCACTCACTCACTCACTCACTCACTCACTCACTCACTCACTCACTCACTCACTCACTCACTCACTCACTCACTCGGCCTCCTCTCTATTGATTACTGACAATTACACGTTGATCGGCTAAGACAGACTACGTGAATCGCTTGCACCCACGTAATGCAAGTCGACTATAGTAGGCTGTGGCTCCGCAATTGATTAGATCCTCTGAGTAGCACGATCTTCACTGTATTGAAAGTGTTTTGCAATCTTACCTTCAGATCAGACGAACAGTGCGTGCACACCGCGGTATTCAACCGTCGCACGAAAAATTTTCAACCACCAACATGCTTAGAAACCTCGTGTCCAGCATCCGTCTCGGCGCCAGAGTGGCGAGGCCCCGTCTCGCCCGCTCGTACGCTGCGTTCGACAGATCCAAGCCCCACGTGAATGTGGGCACCATTGGCCACGTTGACCACGGCAAGACCACCTTGACCGCGGCCATCACCAAGGTGCTTGCGGCCAAGGGCGGCGCCAACTTCTTGGACTACGGTTCCATTGACAAGGCCCCCGAGGAGAGAGCCAGAGGTATCACCATCTCGACCGCGCACGTGGAGTACGAGACCGACAACAGACACTATGCTCACGTGGACTGCCCCGGCCACGCCGATTACATCAAGAACATGATCACCGGTGCCGCCCAGATGGACGGTGCCATTATTGTTGTGGCTGCCACTGACGGCCAGATGCCCCAGACCAGAGAGCACCTCTTGTTGGCGCGCCAGGTTGGTGTGCAGCACTTGGTTGTGTTTGTTAACAAGGTGGACACCATCGACGACCCCGAGATGTTGGAGTTGGTGGAGATGGAGATGCGCGAGTTGTTGTCTGAGTACGGCTTTGACGGCGACGAGACCCCTGTTGTCATGGGCTCGGCGTTGTGTGCCTTGGAGGGCAGAGAGCCCGAGATTGGTGAGCAGGCCATCACCAAGTTGTTGGCCGCTGTCGACGAGTACATCCCCACTCCTGTGCGTGACTTGGAGCAGCCTTTCTTGATGCCCGTGGAGGGCGTGTTCTCTATTTCCGGCAGAGGCACTGTGGTTACTGGCCGTGTGGAGCGTGGCAGCTTGAAGAAGGGCGAGGAGATTGAGATTGTCGGTGACTTTGACAAGCAGTTCAAGACCACCGTGACCGGCATCGAGATGTTCAAGAAGGAGTTGGACGCTGCTGTCGCCGGCGACAACGCTGGTATTTTGTTGAGAGGTGTCAAGCGTGACGACGTGACCCGTGGTATGGTGTTGGCCAAGACCGGCACCGTCACCTCGCACAAGAAGATCTTGGCCTCGTTGTATATTCTCTCCAAGGAGGAGGGTGGCCGTCACTCTCCTTTCGGCGAGAACTACAAGCCCCAGTTGTTCATCAGAACCACCGACGTCACCGGCACGTTGAGATTCCCCGAGGGTGCCGACCACTCTGCCATGGTGTCGCCCGGCGACAACATTGAGATGGAGATTGAGTTGGTCAGAAAGACTCCTCTCGAGCTTAACCAGCGTTTCAACATTAGAGAGGGTGGTAAGACCGTTGGTACCGGTATGGTCACCAGAATCATCGAGTAACTTGTATATAGTAAGTTGTTTTAACTAGAACGTGTAGAATCTCTGAGCCATGACTACACTGCGTCGTGGTTGTGAAGAGAGTAGACGTGTTTGAATAGACTAGTAATGTGATCGTGTGAGACTGATGGAGATGCAGTGAGGTGCGTAGTGAAGATCGCACTCAAAACACCATGCTCCAGCTGCCGTGCCTTTACTTCCCCAAGGAATTGCGTTTCCCCGAGCTTCCGAAACACCGGACGCTACTATTCTCCAACGCTCGTCGCCTCCTTTTGTCCCAGCGCCAGGTTGTCATTGTGCATGGAACCATCATCTCACGAAGTCTCAATTATGATGAAGACATTGTCAACGCAACATACACAAAGTTCCAAACGGGCGCCGAGTCCGATCTGAACGAGGCCCTTGTGGTCTGTCTCCAGAGCTCCGCCTATATCTACTATCCAGACGGCAACTCCTACATCATGAGCTTTCCATTTACGCTAAAGAGCGCGTTTCCATTTGATTCGGGTCTTCTAGTGCAGAGGGTAAACGACACAAAGGATGTGCATGCTACGTCGCTTCCGTCGTACCGGTTCTTCACGTTAGTGGACCCCATTGGGGACCTTCGCGTGGTGACCACGTCGTCCACCTCCGTCGTGGCTCCACACGAGTCGTTGATGTACTTCCCAGCAAAAGGCTTGAACGCAACGCGATCTCTATGTGTCACGTTTAACGCCAGACAGCGTACAGTCAACATATACTACGTCAAGTCTTCCTCGCGCAATAATGTCATGGCAGGTGGTGGTACTCGCAAAAAGAGGTATTCGCTGATCTCCACGCCCAACCCCACACGTATATTGGAAGAGGACAGCATCGGCGAACTGATCTCCGGGCCTTTTCACTCCCTGTCGGTGAACATGGAAAAGAAGCGCACGAGCACCTTGTTGTCCGGGATTTCATCGATCGCACGCATGGGCACGGAATCTGGATTCTCGGATTCTGGCAAACAAAATACTAGCATCGCCGTGTCTGAGATGGGGTCCCTTCGAAAAGATATGATCTGGACAAAGGTGGACTCACTCTCTGTCAAAGCTAGGCACCTGCATTTGTCGATTGGCGGCTTGGTCCACGAGGACGAGGAGGCTGTCGTCATCAGCAATCGTGCCTCGCATTCCACCCTTGTACAAATCTACAAGCTGCTGACAGATAATCCGTCTCGTTTCAATCGCTCGTTCCTGATTGAGTGCAAACACGCTCTACCTCTTGAACACCCCAATCATCCGGGTTGGTTAGTAGTGCTTAAGACAGAGTCTACGTTGCAGCTAGTACATCCCTTTTTGGAGATTGAGTCACCACCTATCTTATTGAAGGGTTCCATGCCCCCCATTTCTGCATTGTCTAGCACCGTGGATGATGTTGTAGCATTACAGGGCTCTGGTGAGTCACGTCCCACGTTCATTGTGAACCTCGTGCTAGAGCCGGCAAACCAGTTGGTCTTGTCTTGTTTGAAACTATGGAGGTATTTGGGCGGTTCAAAGATCAACGAACATATGTGGGTTCTCTGGCGAACGGCGTTGATGGAAGACGACATGAAAGACGAGTGGAATGCTTTGGTCATAACTCTTCTCTCGATAATATATCCTTTCGACGACGACGTTGAAGGTAAACAGCCTAAGGTCGAGAACGAGGTAACAAGGCTACTTCCCAAAGCCAAGTTACTCCATGAGTCCTTTGACATCGACTATTCATTTTATGATCTTCTTCCCTATATTGTTGTCTCGTTGCATCTCATTTATGAAGAGACAAAGCTTGATCTCTTAAGCAAGCTGGAACTCGACAAGCTTGGCATTTTACTAACGCAATTTACGGTATGGATGGGTTGGCTGGACCAATGGACATCTTTCTACATGATTGACCACAACTACATCGACTGTGGTGTCAAGTTACTACTGGTGATACTTCTCTATCAACCTCCTAATTTTTTCGATTCTCTAATGGGCTTGTTTGAAGGCAAACCGGGCAGGTACTTGAAGTTCTCGCAGTTAGTGGAGGAGAGCGATCACATCAACAAGATCATCACTCCCAGATCTTGCATAATTCACGGTCTTTTTGAGATGCTCGCGTCACCTCGTTATTCTGCAACGGATGTTGTTAATTCGATGTGCGAGTACGGTATTTCAAACAGCGATCTCGACACTTTCCCCTCAGGAATAAGTATTCCCTTAAAAAACTGTTTACTGGCATGTCAAGAATTCCCCGAGATGGAATGGCTCCGAGACACTCTTGATTTGGTGGGTAGATGTGACTTGACAATGCTACTTCAGTCACCAGAGCTGATATTCGACCGAAAAGATGGCCATAGTGACTCGATTAGCATGCCTGGGCGCGATGCAAATGCAATTGTTTCTTCTCTCCTTACAAAAAATGATAACTTTGTTGCGTGGGATGGACAATTGGAAGCTGATCGCATTTCCATTACAAAACTCATGTATGATAAAGACAGACGATACTATGAGATCACTTCCTTGTTGCATCAAACCCGCACTCAGACCGCCACTTTAACGGCCGAGGAGGAAACTAGTGAGTATGATTTGACCTTGATGAAACGAGAACTTGCCGCTCTAGTGGCAACAAGGACCCTTTCAATTCCACTAGGAAGAGCAGCGCTCTTTTATGGTGGCCGCATACCACTTCTAACGGAAAAGTTCCCAATTCCAAAATTCAATCTCAACACAACCATTGCTCCTTCTATGACCAAGATCGTGTATTCAGATGGAACATTAGATTCAAAGATTACGGAATGGGGTCACTTTCATAATGGCGTGTCTTCCGGATTGAGTATAAGCCCTGACGCAAAAGGAATCAATGGAAGCTGGGTAATATTCAACAAACCAGTCCAGAACAATTCCCAGCATGCTGGCTTCTTGTTGGGTTTGGGGTTGAACGGCCATTTGAAAAAGTTAGAGGAGTGGCACATCTACAATTATTTGGGGCCAAAGCATCCGCTCACAAGCGTGGGTCTACTTATTGGAATGGCCGCGAGTCTCAAGGGATCCATGGACAACAAACTCACCAAAGTCTTATCTGTCCATGCTGTGGCATTGTTGCCTCAAGGCGCCAGTGATTTGAATGTGCCCATTATCGTCCAATCAGCGGGCCTCATCGGTATTGGCTTACTTTACTTGGAGACTCAACATAGAAGAATGAGTGAAATTTTGCTTTCGCAGATTGCAGGGAGTCCCTCCCGTGTTGACAACCATGAAGAACAAGAAGGATATATGCTTTCTGCCGGTATTGCTCTTGGCTTCATCAACTTGGGCAAGGGTGACGATTTGAGAAGTTTGAACGACACACATGTGGTTGATAGGCTTCTTGCCTATGCCGTTTCAATGAAAGACTCGCATCCAATTTTTGAGTCAGACAAGTCTGGTTCAGGTGCAATAGTGGCTCTTGGCTTCATCTACCTAAAGACCCGAAATGCTGTTATTGCGGGGAAGCTTCAACTCCCCGGGTCTGAGCAGCTTCTTGACTACATCCGACCGGATCTATTGCTACTCAGATGTCTCATGAGAAATTTGATTTTGTGGGATACCATAGAGGCTTCAACTCAGTGGGTTGAGTCTGAGGTTCCTGAAGTATTGCAGAAAAGGTACAGCATTGACAACATCACCAAATTGGATAGCGACCAAGTGCCTTTCTTCAATATTTTGGGCGGTGCCTGTTTTTCTATTGCTATCCGTTTTGCTTCCTCCCAGAATCTAGAGGCAAGAGACGTCCTTATTCATTATTTGGATATCTTCATCATGTTGACCACTGCATCTACGAACAACTACGACCAAAAGATCGCCTTTAGTAGTGCCTGTCAGATCCAAAATCTACTTGCGCTTTGTGTGTCCGTCGTAATGGCAGGAAGTGGCGATTTGCACGTCTTCCGTCGCTTGAGAGTTCTTCATGGCCGTATCAACAAGAACTTTGACTATGGTAACCACATGGCCTTCAACATGGCTTTAGGAATTCTATTCCTTGGTGGAAGTCAGTATGGGTTTTCGAACTCAAACTTCGCTATTGCAGTATTACTAGTGTCGCTCTACCCCGTCTTCCCCAACGAGAATAGTGAGCATGAGGTGCACTTACAAGTTCTTAGACACTTTTGGGCCCTTTCTGTCACCCCTCGATGTGTTGTCGTGCGTGACGTTGCCGATGGCAGTCCTATCAAAATCCCCGTTAAATTGACAACGCGTACCGGAGAAGTTCGGAACTTGTCCTCGCCCTTTCTCATACCGGACTTGAAAGATATCGCTTTGCTTGAAGTGGAGACTAAAGAGTATTTCAATGTGAAGATTGATTTCCTGTTGAACTCAGAGTATCTTGAGCAGTTCAAAGATTCGTTAACCATATCGGTATTGAAACGCAGAAATTATAAATTGCTCGAAGCGTCAGTCACATCGTTACTCGAAAGTAAGAGCAGGGCACTACAGGCTTGTAACAGGAAAGAGCATGTCAATGAGGATATGAAAAAGCTCATGCGGTTGGGCATGATGTCGTCGTTGACCCCATTTGAAAAAGACATGTACATCCAAGAGAGCAGCGAGGTCAGTATGAACTTCAATGTGGTGAATTCGGGGCTTTCCATTTTCAATATCATCGATCACAAAATCGAGCTCAGTCATCTTGCGTGCCGCCCGGAACGAGTGGAAGACCTATTGAATCTTCGTCTACTCTTCAGCTTCATGGACCAACTCGTCAGCAAAGACCAATGCTTTGTTGATGGAGGTTTTGTGGAGAAGCTAAAGCATAGCTTGTGGAGCTTTGTGGAGAATGCATAAACCCTCGGGCAACCGCTCTAACCAAATGCGGCTACAAACCACGGCCAGAGAGTCCCCACTCTACAATGATAATCATGCACACAAATCCAATGCCCATTCAGGTAGCCGGGCAAAAGGAGCAATTTACAAAGCCAGTTCGACCACCATTCATGTAGCGTATTTAAAGGTTGGACCCCAAGAGATCCATCATGTAGTCCCGCGTTTGGTCCAGTCTCGTGTGAAAATTTACCTACACAGTCGCGCTATTTACCTAAACCTTCCCACCCTCTGGACCTCACACCCCGCAATCGGAGTAAAGCCTAACTAGGTCCTGAGTTAGCCGAAGTCACAATGGTGTACCGTCCGGCGTTATTCAACGCCGAGTCTTTCATTACCAAAAGAAAACAATACACTCATTCACCATTCGTTTATGGTCCTCACCTCATGAACATCAGCCAGCCCTTGTCAAGAGCTTCTACTGTTGCTGAAATAAACGTACAAAGATCGTACCATGACCAGGCTCAGAAGAAGCTGAAGAGCTCGTGGTCGGGCTACAGAGGCTACTACCCGTTTCCCCAGATCCCCCGGCCCAAGCGAAGCGCCTTTTACTACTCTACATGGAGCAAAAACAGCAAAAAGCTCAAGTTGCCTGGACTCAGTCTTTCCAAGCGTGGCCTTGCTACTGCCCCTTCCAAGCTCAAGAACAAGACGCAGAATCTACACAAGAGGTTTTTCTCTGCAGAAGCTAGGACCAGAAGACGCGAGAGGCGCCGCTTCGTGCGTTGGTGGACGTTGACCTCGTTGTCTGTCGTTTTGGGCGGTGTGGCCGCTAAAATTATGTACGAGCGAGGCGGCATGGACGACGACGATGACTTTGAGCCCTTTAGCCAGTACACCATCAAGCCGCAGTCGTGGCAATTGTACGCTTACTCGACGTTGCCATTGAAGACCATCTCCAGATTATGGGGCCAGTTCAACAACATTCACTTGCCCGTGTGGTTGAGAAGTCCCTCGTACAAGCTTTATTCCAACATCTTTGGCGTGAACTTGGACGAGATGGACGAGCCCGACTTGACCACATACAACAATCTTTCTGAGTTCTTTTACCGGAAGTTGCGGCCTGGCGTCCGTCCTCTCGGTAGGTCCGAGTTGGTCTCTCCATCCGATGGAAAAGTCCTCAAGTTTGGGGTGATTGAAAACGGCGAGATCGAGCAGGTGAAGGGTATGACGTACTCAATCGATGCCTTGCTTGGGCTTTCCACCAAGAGATTGGCGGCACCAACACACTCGCTCGATTTTGAGCACAGCGACCTGCCCGAGGCGATAGTCAAGCGTGACCAGGAATTTGCCTCGTTGAACGGCATTTCGTACACGGTCGACGACCTCATCGGCGGAGATGACGAGGGAACGTATCACTTGAACGATTTGAAGTACGAAGACGAGGGTGACCGCACGGCGTCCGACTCTAAGCCATCGCTTGGCAAGGGTATCTCTGTGGCAAAGAGCTTGTCGCCCACTCCATTGGAAAGACTCAATCTCAGCAAACACAACAATTTGTACTTTGCGGTGATTTACTTGGCTCCAGGTGACTACCACAGATTTCACTCCCCCACCAACTGGGTGACAACTCTCAGAAGACACTTCATTGGTGAGCTCTTCTCGGTGGCGCCCTTCTTCCAAAGAACATTGCAAGGGTTGTTTGTGTTGAATGAGAGAGTTGCACTTCTCGGATACTGGAAGTACGGTTTCTTTTCCATGATTCCAGTGGGTGCCACCAACGTAGGAAGCATTGTTGTGAACTTCGACAAGGACTTGCGCACCAATGATGTCTACGAGCATGAGGTTTACCTGAGAACTTCCTCGTCGCCTGATGTTAGCTCTGACGAGTCAACACCATTGTTAAGCGGCGAGACCGACTTGGAGTCTACCTTGTCCGTGCCCCTGACATCGACTACTTCGTCTAAGCCCAAGCGTCTCAAGAAAAATACGGTTTATGAGGCCACATACACTAAGGGTAGCAGCTTGTTAGGCGGCTTTCCCTTGACCAAGGGAGAAGAAGTGGGTGGTTTTAAATTGGGTTCTACGGTAGTATTGGTGTTTGAGGCGCCAGACAACTTTCACTTCGACCTTGAGGTTGGCCAGAAGATCAAGATGGGTGAGAGCCTAGGAGACTTTCGCTAATATTATTGAAATGAGATTTCCTGCCCTCTTGTAGTCAGTATTGCACGGCTGAGACCTGCGTAGTTGCGAGAACAGCATCACAAAGAATGAACATATCACGGAGGCTTACAGCATCAAAGAGGCTACACAAAGATTAAAACAGCTACACAAAAGGAAAAATGACACAATCAGTTGAACCTTCGCGTCACAGGTGTCATTTTCTAAATCTTGTACTTTGCATACTCCTTCTGGAACTTAGACGAGAATCGCGACCGGGTTATGATTTTTGTATATGCAGTGAAATCAAAGACACCTTCTGCTTCTAGCAACTACACCATCATTCGGCCCCGAACTACAGAACGATCCGAAGCGAATTTCCAGATCTAGAAGCATATTCGAACGCCCCTTTTCCATCCTTCACACCATGTCGTTCTTCAACTCCATCAGGGGCTTTGGCCGAAGCACCAAGAAGACAAAGAAAGACTATGAACCGCAAGGCATTTTATATCAGCACACAAACGGGTCGACGTCGCCGCTCCGCCGCTCCCAAATTTCGGGGAGAACGTCGCCGGTGAAGCAAAGAGCGTCACAAATCCAGTTTGCTCCTCTGTCGCCAACACGAAAGCCCAGAGGTGTTCGATCTCGACTGCCGCAGAGGGAATCGGGCTCTGTCAGTACCACCGACGAGCAACCACCTCTTTTCTTGTGCCAGCCGTTTGTCAAAACGTCGTTGGTGAAAGGCTCGTTCAAGACCATCGTACAGCTTCCCAAATACGTGGACTACGGCGAGTGGCTATCGTTGAACATCTTCGAGATGTACGGCCACTTGAACCAGTTTTACGGGGTGATTGCCGAATACGTAACCCCAGAACAGTACCCAACCATGAGCGCAGGGCCCAACACGAACTACGTGTGGAAGGATCCAAGCGGCCGGGCGGTGAATCTCCCTGCATGCCAATATATCGACTACGTTTTGACGTGGATTTCTAACAAAATCAACGACCAGTCGGTGTTCCCCACGAAGAACGGCGGGGCGTTTCCGCCCAATTTCGTTAAGGATTGCAAGAACATTGCGCGCCAGATGTTCCGCATCTTTGCTCACATATACCACAATCACTTTGACAAAATTGTGCACTTGTCGTTAGAGGCTCACTGGAACTCATTTTTTGCCCACTTCATATGCTTCTGCAAAGAGTTCAGTTTGATCGACCCGTCAGAGTTGACGCCTTTATTGCCGTTGATTGAAAATTTGGAGAGCCAAGGCAAGCTCATCTAAGGAACATACACTCAGATAAAAATTTCTGTGGGAAATTGCATCCCTCCGTCCGTTTCGTAAATTGCGTAGTATGTACATGTTCTATGTTGATATGGGATATCAGTGCCATTCCCGAGTGATCACGAGAAGAAATAGGATGACTTCTTGACCTCTTGCACGTCCAAGTCACCTCTTTCGGGAATGTCTGGGAATGTGAGAGGAATCAAGACTTGCAAGGACTTGCTGGTAGATGCCCGCACTGCCAAAGCGTTCATGTCGTAGCCTTCTGTGACACTCACTGTTGTGACCATCTCACGGCCCGCCTGGATTTCTCTAGCGTCAGGGGAGTCAAGGAGCTCTTGCCTCTTCTTTTCAATGTAGATCTCGTCGGCAACGGTCAATGCACGGCCCAAGTCCTTCACAATATTTTTCCTAACCTCTCTGATTTTTATGGCCACTTCGTGGTCTCCTGGAATGCTCACAACTTGCAAAAATCCCTTATACCGTCTTTCAAACTCATCTCTGAGTTTGACAATCAAGTTGTCCTCGTGGAGTTTCACAAACTGCTCTCTGATTTTTACGTTCATGATATCCACGTCTCTGGCGTGAGTCCAATATGAATCGTGAACAGACGCGAAATCCAACCCAACATCGCCACACGCTGAAGAAGTCATCAACATATGAGTAGCATCAAGTGAGTGAACAAAGTTTGGAGGAAACGCGGTCTGTTGTTTGCGTGCATCGACTTGTGTGGCTCCAAATGGATCAGAAATAGTGATGTCCTGCAAGCTTGTTGAAACAATCTGTTTCTTGGTTGCTCTGTACGGTTGTACACAAGGCAACCCGAGTGGTGTGGTCCAGATCACCGAAGACAAATGGCTTGGTTTGTTCGCATTCTTGGCGCTCTTTTCTTCATAGTCAATTCTGACTGACTTTGAGATCCTTTTGGCAGATTCACCCAACCAGTCTTGAATCTTGTGAGCACCTTCGAACAACTCTCTAATGGAGGCGAAAACCAACAGTGTCAAGTAGCGAGCATACGCAGGCACCTTTTCGTAGTCGTCTTTGTGGAACATGTGGGAGAGCTGCTTTTCAATCTGGAGTACAGCGCCAACGAAAGTCACTCCGTAAACGTTTGTCATGACAGTCTGCTTGACAACTTTACGGGAAATATTTCCTTTCAAAAAGATGGCGTACTTGTTGCCCGCCTCCGCCTCCATCTCTAATCTTTTCTCAACTAAACCGGCGACGAATTTGTACACGTCTTGAGGTCTGTCTGCTGGAATCAAGTTGACCTGCCTGGCACCTTCAATGTCACCACCCAAGGCAGCATAATGTTGCAAGCCATTGCAAGTACCGTCTTGATGCACCGGGATGTATGACACAAACTTTGTGGGATCATCCAACTTGTTAGCTTCGGCCAATTCGTAGCAAACACTTAATACCTGCCACGGCTTGTCTCCCTTTGTCCACCATCTACTAGTGCCAAGAGGGTCACGAGCAGACTCGAGGATATTCTCCATGTTCTCGTCCACGAAGGCGACTCTCTCATCCAAAGGAGACTTATCCTTGCCGTAAACGTTAGCCAAATGAATCTTCAACCATCTTAATCCATTCTCACCTAGTTCCTTACCTTCCCAGAAGAGGAACAACGAGCGGGTCAAGTCGTTTCCCAAGTGATTAAGATGAGGGGACAACGGGTAAGCACGCCCACGAAAATCAACGTTGTGTGGAAAATACATCTTCTCTCCAACGAATGCTCTGGCAATCTCTAGTTTGTAGTTGGTATCGCATCTCTGCGATCTCAACGCGGCGGCTTCGTTCAAAATGTGACGGACCTTCCTTTGATACTCGCCACGTTCCAACGGTTCCGCATCCGAGGGCAATTGAGGTGGAAGCTTTGGCTCCTCGATTATGGGGGCTATGTCCAAGAACTCCTCACCAGTGTTCCAGCTTTGGGAAATCACTTCGAGAACCTTTGCATTGATCGTCCAAGCGGTTCTTCCCAAAACGTTCAATCCTTTGAAAACCTCATCTAAATTGTCCGCCTCAGAAGCTGCCTTCACGTATGCAATTGTTTCTGCAGAGTCCTTGATTCTGACAACAGGACTTGGAGTGAATCTGTAGCCACCGCTGTTGTGCCCAGTCCAGTCAGCAGGAGGGATCAACATGGGAAGAAACTGAGGTTGAACAGAATTCACAACAGCGTTACTTGCCAATTGACCAATCAATTTCTTGTGCAATTTGATGATTCCTAAACGCTGACCGTTGACAAACTGGTAAGTGTGATGAAATGCGGGTTGCTTACCAACAACCTTTGCTCCGGTGGTAGGATCTGTTCCACTCACTTCCACTTTCGCCACGTGCAACAAGAAACTGGTCAACACGGACCCTAGCTTTGCGTACACGGGATAATCCCACTCGGTCTCAATGGTTGTGTCCTCATTAGGATTCTTCTTGTATCTCAAAAACTTTCTCAACCGCTTCGGAGTCTGCTTCTTTCTAGCAAAGAACTTTTTGTCAGCGGCGACCAAGTTTTGAGATTTGTATTCGAGCTCAAGCGCTTTGCCAACAGAAATAACCGCCCTAGCTGTGCGCATGCCATCAAGAATGCCTCCGGTAGAGTTCAACTTCAAAAGTTCCAAGACGGTTATGACCGATAATTTCTTGGGCGGAATCAAGACCAAGTAAGGAGCATAGAAAGCTCTGTTTTTCATGAGCTTCTTCTCCTCGGTGCTCAATTCCGACATGTCAACTTCGTTGTTCAAGAGTTCGTTACACAAGCGCACCTCCTCTTCCACGTAGGGCAACATGTCCTGGTACCACTGATACAACTGGACGTTGAGGTTCTTGTTCATGCGCATGTCGCCGCGCAGCTGCATCTCTTCGTACTCGTGTTTCCACTTCTCTCTTGCAGCGTCAATGCCTTTGCTTTCCAACTCTCTCTGTCTTGGGTTGTTGAAAACGTCCAAAGCTTCATTGAACTTAGCACGGTCCTCTGGTGTTTTGAGAAGCTTGAAGATCTCATGGTAATTTATTTTCTTGTTCTCCTTGGTGTTATGCAATATGTGTTGATGGAAGTCTTCGTCCATGTTGGAGAAGAGTTTCTGTAAATCGAGTTCCTCTTTACTTTCAAGACCCAAGAGCGTGTGTCTGATGACTTTCAAGCCGAAAGAGTCGACCGAGCGAAGCTCGATCATGTCCTTGTCGACCATGGGTGCGTCAATCTCATCGTCCTTGAAGTAATCAGGGACGCCCTTCGTTTCTGTTTGGGGAGCCCTCACTTCCAAGTACAAGGGCTGGAGGTCCTGCGGGACAAAGTGTTGTTGCAAACTTGGATTGCGAAATATGACGGCGAGTCCCTCGGGAGATATGAGGTCAACGTGGCCAAATACCCTCTTGGCCACTCTTGGGGTCGCCCTGTATACGAATCTCATGTAGTCGCCGTCTTCTTGAAGAGCTTTAGCTATTAATACGGCGTATGTTCTGTCGTTGGCCCGCACACCTAGCGATTTCAGGATTTTTTCAAAGTATGACTCGACATTTGCTAATGTGGTGGACTCATCCTGGGCGTACGATTCCAAGTATTTGTTGAGTAAACCGGTGAATGCACTTGGACGGTCGAGCAAAGGGTGGATTGCCCTTAGAATGTTGTCTGCTCTGGAGAAGTTTTTAGTTGCCAAAAGCGCATCAAGTAGCGACTGTAAGTGGACCACGTCCTTTGCAAAAGGAGACCTCGTCACTGGGTCGTACGATGAAGACCACGAGACATCTTTCCTATCCTCCTCCGAGACCTGTTGCTTGTGCGAATCAACCTCATTGAAAGGCTTTGTGGCGATGCTAGGTACGAACTTTTGCTTCAAGTAGGGCTTTTTGAGCTCTTCAACGAGCGACCCGTATATGGAGAGGTCGTTTTTCAAGGCCAAGCTTGGTTCCGTAGGCGATGAGCTCGTCATTGTGGATGCATAGCTCGCTGCCGAGGGCTTCGTATTGAATCTCCTACACAATATGTGTAGAAGCTGCCTTTGCGAAGCTCCGCCGACTCTCATTCTCGTCCTTTCTTTCTAGATTGTGGAGTGGACTGATATGCGAAGAATGTAGAATGTACTGTGCAAAGAGCTTAGATTTTTTTGTGTGCGCCATCGCACCGAGATCGCTTATGTAGGGACAAGCACCCTCACTAAAATAACCTTGGACGAGCGAATTCTCTCTGAATTGAAATGTATTATAGATCGTGGCACCCGTGGTGACTCCCTACCCAATATAAAGAAATACATAAGGCGTACGTCGGATTGCTACTGTGCCAGTCGGCTAGAAGCTTCGCTCGAAGGGTGTGGGCTAGCTGAAACCGTTCGCAATCTGCGTAGCTGCCCCGATGTGGACAATGTAACCTAGGGCAGTTACAATCCCATCTCGGCCTGCAACGCCCGTAATGCCTCCTCGTCCTCGTCTTCCTCTGCCTGCGCCTTGGGCTCGTTCTTCGCTACTGTCGGGAAGTCGGGCAACAGCTGCGCAGGCGCCGACTGCCGTTGTGCGGGCTGCTTCTGTGCCTTCGCTTCTTGCTCCTCTGCCTGCAAAGCAGCCAACTCCTCGTCCAACTCGTCCTCGTCGATGTAGTCACCGCCCACAGGTCGGGAGATGGCCTCTGAGATCTCCTCGGCCAACTCCACCTGCTCTCTGATGTCGTCCATGGTATTCTCCACCTTGTCTACGTCGTACTCCCCGTGTATCTGCTTCATGGCGGACGCGCCCTGTTTCATGGCCTTCATGGTCTCCAAGTTCAAGTTGGCGCTCTCGATGGCGGTTAGTTGTGTTTCCAACGAGTCGATCTGGTTCTCTATCTTCATCAAATTGCTCTCGTAGCCCTTCTTGCGCTTCAACGCATTCTTGGCCAATGCCTTGTTTGTGGCGATGTGCTTGCGGGCCAACGCTTCCTGGTCGCTGATTTGCAGTTCTAGATGGCCCCTCTTCTTGTTGAGCATCTGGATGTGCTCGCGCAACTCCACGATGGCCTTCTTCGGCAACTCCTTCTTCTGCTGCTTGTTGCCGCCGAACATGTAGCTCCACATGATGATGCTGGTTGAGTTTGTGGTTGCGAGTATTCACGCCTTGTAGGTAGCGGTGGAGCGATAAGCAGGAGAGGCGAATGACAGTGAAATCCCTGGTGCGCGCACGACGCTGGCTGCCTCTGCCGAACATGACAAACGCCAACTCGGATCAAGTGAATGTGTAATGCTGTTGCTATCGTCTGCTCTCGCCTCTCTTGAATCTCTTGAACATTCTCGCCTGTTCACTCGATTGAGAAGCACGACTGCCCGATGCGATCTACGCTGCGACCCAAATGTGTAGTATTAGTAGCCTAAAGGCCCGACCCAACCGTGGCCGCCGTCTAGCTCACCATCACCCAGAGGAAAAAGAAAAATAGCAACACGCCAAAGATCTTCAAGAACATCCAGCGGTTGTTGGAGATGTGCGCGTAGTACTTGAGCAACTCGCGCTGGGCACCCATAATGTTCATGTCTATGTCCTCGACGTTCTGGTCAATGCGTTGGATGGTCTCACCCTGCTCCGTCACCATGGTGGCCAACTGCTGGAACAAGTTGCCCACCTCGTTGATGGTGGCTTCGATGGTCTCGACCGCGGAGTTTCTTTGCTGTAAGTACTCGTTGCTCTGCTCTTCCATGAGAAGCAACTGCCTGGTTTGGTCGGGGATCAGGAGGAGCTCGCCGCCGGAGGGCATGCCTTGCGTGCTCTCGGGGCCGAGCAAGTACGGGTTCTCGCCCAAGTTGGACAACGACGAGTTGCGTCCAGACTCTCCGTCGCTCAGAAGCGGCGTCTGCGAGCTTTGGCGGAGCGTGGTGGCCGCCGAGAGGAAGTTCTCCTTGCGGGACTTGTTCAATATCTCGTTTTTCTGTCTTAGTTCCAACACGTTTTTGAACTCTCCACTGACGTTTTTCATCTTGGAGTTGAGCAAATTGAGCACATTCTTCAGGTACTGCGTGATCTGCGAGTCCACCTGGATGGACGTCTCGCCCTTGGCGAACCGCTGCAACTTCTGGATGTTCTGCTCGATTTTGAAGATGTCCTGCTTGATCACGTAGGTCAACTCGCCAATCTCGACGGGTCTGTCGTCGAAGAGCGGCTTGCGCTTGGCCAAGAGCGCGAGCTTCAGCAACAACTCGGTGGTGTGTGCTATGTCCTTGGCGATGATGCTGGCCTGCTGGCTGAACTGTGACTTTTTAGGCGGGCTGTTGGCAGCGGGCCGCTGCGGCTGCGGCTGTGCCCGCTTGTTGATCTTGTCGAACGACGCGACGCACTGCTGGAACTCGAACGTGCGATTCTGTATGGCCGACGACATGTGGTGTTGGGGAGTAGTAGCGTGTTATCAACACTTTGCGTTTTGTGCAGGGTTGGCGAACCGAGAGGCGACTCTTATCACGTTCGCTTGCTCGAGGATGTGACTATGTTCGAATACGGTCAGTTGCATGTAAGAACATTAGAAGGTTGTTTTCGAGCTGTTCGGACGCGAAGTGGAGGATGGCACTGTGAAGGCAGTTGATGCATAGGCTCAGCACGACAGGCTTAGGCCCACTAGATGTCGATGCAGATGCCGAACATTTACCGCACTTGAAGCCGTTGTATTCTATCACCGGCTGTCGCTATGCAATCTTTCTCGCAATACCTCGTAATCCAGCTCGATCTACCGCGCAATACCCAGTAATTCACCTCCAATCTACAAGTTAGCCATATCTCATCCGGTAAGTGTACATTCTATGTCTATAAGTCTATCTACAACTTACTCTTGGACAAATCCGCGTACTCGGCGATGCCCTCGATCTCAACCTTGACGCCTGGGTTGGGGAAGCCTACAACCACACACGACCGTGCTGGCTGGTTGATGAAGAACTTCTTGTAGATGGCGTTCACGGCGCCAGCGTACTCGCTATGCGAGATGTACAAGGTCACCTTCAACACACGGTTGAGGTTGGAGCCGGAGAATTTCAAGATGTTCTCAAGGTTCAAGATGGCATTGGTGGTCTGCTCCTCAACAGACTCCGGCAAATGGCCAAAGGCATCGGTGCCCAAGCAACCGGAAGTAAAAACGTGGCCGTTCAGTTTCCACGCGGCCGAGTGAAGGCCAGTGCCTTTGCGATTAACCTCTTCCCAGGTGACTTGCTGCATTGAAGGAGTGAAGTTTTCTTATCAGTGCGAAGTTGCATCATGCCATCCATCAGTCTAGAAACGCAGATTGGCGCAGCGCAGGGACTACACTATAAGCGACGTTTAGTACTCATCATAGAACGAGATACCTTATCCATTATTTGTTCTCTTCCATACGGTCGTATATATTTGGGTTGTACTACGCCGTGTACATCTCTTTTCATCGCTTCTCTCTCATTACCCGTACCTTCGCTTGATTTACTATGTAGAAAGGGTTTGAGCTCTCGAGACATGCAAAGGCTCCGGATTTAAGTCATTTTATTCTACCTGCTTTTGTTCTTTGATTTTTCTTTCGTCCCTCTCAATTTTTGTTTTGTAGATTGCCGCAAAATATAGCCCATTCTGCAATTCGCACAGCTCGACACCTCTCACCCCATAACAAGTAAAAATGTTATTAGGTCCGGACGCGCACTCTCCACCAGCTATAAACCGCAAGCCCGGTTCACGGCCCTCGCGACCATGTCATCCCAGCCGTTTGGTGCACGATATTTGTTCCCAATTGAGCAAAAAATCAACATGGCGGGCGTGCGCGCACCGAAAACTCCTACCTCGCACAGAAAACAAAAACAAACGGTCTCACGCACCGGTTAATTTCAATCTCGAGCCTCACTTCAGCTTCCAAAGTTCATAATGAGAGAGATCGTATGTATCCATGACCCTCCAAGTGTTGATTCGTCCATATAGCTACGCGAAGAGTTACTATCCTTATTGAGTGGCGCTCGTCGCGTCGGGATCAATCGAATCGACACATTAATTAGCCGAGTACTAACCATCCAGATTCACTTGTCCACCGGCCAGTGTGGTAACCAGATTGTATGTATTGATATATTCTCCATCTGTGGCGAGATTCCGTATCCAAAATATTTGAGATCAGTACCAAATACGTGTTCTCTGATCTGTACCAAACCTTTCTTCCTGAAACGTCACGTCGACGGATACGGAACCGATCCACGGAAAAATCCAGCTCGACGAGCAAAACTAACAACAGGGTGCTGCCTTCTGGGAAACCATTTGTGGTGAACACGGTTTGGATTACAATGGAAACTACCACGGTGACGAGGGCATCCAAAAAGCCAAATTAGACGTGTACTTTAACGAGGCAACTTCTGGTAAGTATGTTCCTCGTGCCGTGCTTGTGGATTTGGAGCCGGGAACTATCGACTCCGTGAAGTCTTCTCGTATCGGTAACTTGTTCAGACCTGACAACTACATTTTCGGCCAGTCCTCTGCCGGTAACGTTTGGGCCAAAGGTCACTACACTGAGGGTGCTGAGTTGGTCGATTCCGTCATGGATGTCGTCAGAAGAGAGGCCGAGGGCTGCGACTCGTTGCAGGGTTTCCAGATCACCCACTCCTTGGGTGGTGGTACCGGTTCCGGTATGGGTACTTTGTTGATCTCTAGAATCAGAGAAGAGTTCCCCGACAGAATGATGGCCACTTTCTCCGTTGTTCCATCTCCCAAAGTGTCCGACACCGTTATCGAGCCTTACAACGCCACCTTGTCCGTCCACCAATTAGTTGAGAACTCCGATGAAACCTTCTGTATCGACAATGAAGCCTTGTACAACATCTGTCAGAAGACCTTGAAATTGCCTCAGCCAAACTACGACCACTTGAACAACTTGGTCTCGTCGGTGATGTCCGGTGTCACAACTTCCTTGCGTTACCCAGGCCAATTGAACTCTGACTTGAGAAAGTTGGCTGTCAACTTGGTTCCTTTCCCAAGATTGCACTTCTTCATGGTTGGCTACGCGCCTTTGACGTCTATCGGCTCCAAGTCGTTCAGATCGTTGACCGTCCCCGAATTGACCCAGCAAATGTTCGATGCCAAGAACATGATGGCCGCATCTGACCCCAGAAACGGTCGTTATTTGACCGTTGCGGCATTCTTCAGAGGTAAGGTCTCTGTCAAGGAAGTTGAGGATGAGATGCACAAGGTTCAAACCAGAAACTCGGAGTACTTTGTTGAATGGATTCCAAACAACGTGCAAACTGCTGTTTGCTCTGTTCCACCAAAGGACTTGGACATGTCGGCCACTTTTATTGGTAACTCCACTTCCATCCAGGAATTGTTCAAGAGAGTTGGAGACCAGTTCAGTGCCATGTTTAGAAGAAGAGCTTTCTTGCACTGGTACACTTCAGAGGGTATGGAGGAAGAAGAATTTTCTGAGGCTGAGTCTAACATGAACGACTTGGTGAGCGAATACCAGCAGTACCAGGAAGCTAACGTGGAGGAAGATGAGGAGTTGGACTACGGCGCCGAGGAGGCTCCATTGGCTGACAACATGGAGTAATATGGTTTACGTGATTCGAAGGTTCTGAATCCTCTCACAATAGTTTGATGAATAGAAATTAATACCCCGAGCTTCTGATATTCCGCCTCCATGCAATTAGTGCATGTCTTCTTCACTTCATACCTACCTAATACAATTCGCTAGTTTCTTAATCAAGATCAATTATCAGTACCGAAAATCACTGAAGGATGTACATCATAGGTGACGTTACAAAGGGCCATTGTAGTTGTAAAGTATATTTTACTAATATATGTAGCCGATAGAATCCAAGACTCGGACGGCAGATGCTCTTCCCCTTTTACCACATAAGATTCAATCAGTTTCCTCTCAAGAAGTTCTTGATGAAGTCATTCTTGTCAACAACGTTGTAGTCCAGCTGGTCTTCGAAGTATCTCAAGACATGACATTGCTGCTTCCAAAAGTTGATCAACTCCTGAAATTCCATTTGACCCTTGGCGTAAAGAATGTTGGTAATGTCCAAGTCGTTAACGAATCTTTGTCTTTCGAACTCCTGTCTGATCTTAGTCTTCACATTGGAAACTGGCATATCCAATTCGTACAAGTTGCAGAACTCTTTCGAATTTCTGATGTATCTCCGGTACAAGTGGAGCACTCTCTTTCTCATATCGGCATGGTTGAGAGACCGACGTGTCGTCTCGGCGAATTCTGTAGCGAGAGTCATCTTATTTGTTGGTATGTAAAGTCGACTGGGCCGGTGTCTCTGTATAGTCTTGCAAATTGAATGTTTTTGGTTGGTCGAAGCGCGAGTCGTGCACGCCCCAAGAAAACTAGAGCCCGCTCCGAATCTCGCGCAAAAACTCCCCCAGTGGCTCCAATAGTTTAATGAAGCGACATAATTCGTAGCATTCGTCCCATTTTTCCGTCTCTCGAAGCATCCGAATAATTTTGGTGATGATGCTGCGATCTTTTTGGCCGAGCAAAAGGCTTTCGTCATCATCAAATGGTGTTTCGGAGCTCTCAACTTCTCTCTTGAAATTGAGGTAGACATTCAAGTAATTGTAGCAGAGCTCGACATCGTTCGACTCAATCAACCTGTTCATGAAGCCAACGGGTGTCTGTTTCAAAAGCTCAAAGAAATTTCGCCAATACCGCACCTCAATTTTTCTCAAGAAATTCACGTAGATTGAATCCGCCCGGGTGGTGGAACTGACTAGTTCGCAAACTCTCAGCAAGCTTGAGTCTCTGTTGTCTAAGCACTCGAAGAGTAAGAGCTCAAGGCAATAATCAAAGTTTTCAAAATCAGCATACTTGCTCGTAATTGCTGCTGGGCTTAAATTGGCTTCAAAAAGGTCGTGATAGATGAATCTGTTTAAGATCAACTGTCTCGTATGGCTATGCTTGATAATGAGGTTATCGTTTTTGGCCAATATTTGGTGCTTGAAACCCGATGCCTCAATCGAGCCAAGATTTCGCAGGATACGGATCGGCAAAAACGAGGAAATCTGTACTGTGAACGGTTTCAAGATCTTGAAAACATCAATATCACCAGAGCGCTCAACCCCTTCAAATTCATAAGTTCGTTCCACAAGCTCCTTTAAAGTGTATATGGAAATCTGCTTGCCGTCGAACAAGGTGAGAAATTCCTGACCTTGATGTTCGCCAAAGTTGATGTGGTTTAATTGTATTGACTCCACGGATGTAGCAACTTTGATCAAATCATACATGTTATTTGCTTGTGTGTTGTCTTGCAGCAAATCCGTCTCACTATTGTCGCCGCTAACTTGATTCTTGAGAAGAAATAGTTCTCCAGTATTCAATAGGAAAAAGAAGTGCCTCTCATGGTATGTCATCACCTGCTGCACAAGCTGAAGTGGTAGCTTGTGTCTGATACTCGATAAATGAATAGTCTTCTTGACTTTCATTGAAAGTCTGATCGGTTCCTGACCTCGGGACTTCTCTTGTTTACTCGTATCCCTAGCGCAGTTGGTGGACACTTCCATGAAGATTATTTTCAGGTCACTGGTAATCAATACCAATTTTTTAAGCCCATGAGAATTCGCTTCCACCAATTCAGAGCTGATGATTTTGTTATTGAACGAGTGTCTCCAAACGATCAAATCGCTGTCAAACTTAAAGTTTGACCCACCAGCGCCATACTTCGATGGAATGGTGCTTATTATGACTAACTCATCAATCATATTATCGGCATTAGTCGCATCATTGTCACTATCTTCCCTCGGATATCGGTTAACGATCACCAAATAGTCGTCAATCCAAAAGTGATCAACCACATTCATCGATTCTAAGAAGTGGTTGTAAAACTCGTACCATAAGACATGAAGACCCTCCAGACCGCTCGTGATAGGAGTAGAGACGGCGATATGGGTACCATACAGAACAGAAAGTTGACGCGAGTTGCTCAAAGAAACAGATAATTGTCCGGTCAGCTTCTTGGTTGCACGGTTTCCGTTGATTTCATTGACTTTCGAAAGTATGGCTTGAAATGATGGTAAAATGGGAATTCTTATGAAATGACTGGAGGCACTTGGGTCTGGAATGCTGAAGTATTTGTCGTCGATGAAAATCGAGGAGTTCCCCAGCCTGCCTTGCCATCGCAAAAGGTCCAACTGGTATAACGTTGTTGACGACTTATTAATCAAGTGCAACTGCGATGCATTGGGAGTAATCGAGAAGTCCGCGACAGAGCAGAAATCGGCAAGGCTGCTCTCCGATGTTGATGTATCAAAGTTAATATTGGAAAGCTCGCTTTTGATGATGCGAGAATCAAAGAAGACAAAGCCGAACTTGGATATGATCTTCCATGAACCATCGTCGCCGTGGGCCACAACCAAAAAATTGCCACAAGGCGACCATTTGCAACGATGCGGTTGTTGCGACGATTGGTAGCTATAAATGTCTTTCACAAACGTAAGTGCATGGTCATGAGCTGTATCACTTATGGCAATCTTATAAAGCTTCAAGCAACTTGATGTTTGCAACACGACTAAATCAAACTGTGGGTTGAAAAGGATGTTGCCGCATTCAAAGTCAACTTTTAATAAAAATGTGTGTTCTATGGATATCTCTGATGCTTCTTTTGAGGAAAACTCGATGATTGAGAGCTCGTTCTGCGAGTCCAAGTGCAAGAAGAAATTGTGTTTCGAACTGTATTCCAATAGTGCTGTATCGTAAAACCACTTGTAATCGGAAAATTTAATCATCTCGCTTTTGAAAGACTTCATATTGAGTAGTTGAATGTGATCATCCTCGCTCGCAAAGATCAAGTTCTGTGAGTTCAGTTTGCACCAGAAACCGGAGATTGCAGAACTTAATTTGAGGATCTTGATTAACGTGAGTTTGGCCAACGGTACACTTGCGTTGCGCTTATCGTCGTCTGAGGAGGAGCTATTGAAATGCTCGATGCTTCGGAGTGTAGAGTCGGCTCCGCTACCTTGGATGATAGACATGGTCGCATTCTTGAGTATGTTTGTGATAGAGTACTTCGAGGAAGATTCAGCAAATGGCAATGAATTTTGGTGGATTGAGTCGCCATTCTCCTCATCACAAATCTCGTACAACGACTTTGCGTAGTTGACGAACACATGGTAGATCAAAACGAAGTGGTTTTTCGTTCTCACGTACAAATTGACAGAGTTCAACTGGTCAAGTCTCGCAGTGTCAACGGAGATGTGCCTGACTTTGGCCTCCACGCTTATACCGTGAGTCTCCATGCACTCGTCCAAACGCTTGTGGACCGCTAGCGGAAGTAGATTTCTCGTGTCATAGATGATAACCGTATTGGTGGTGACAAGGGCCAGGAGCAGTGTCTGTGGAATTGCTGTGAGCGTCACAATCGACAGTGAAAGATGGAGAGGCACCAGTAGCGTTGGTGCAGAATTGACCCAAGCCATAAAGAGTGGACTCGATGTAGCGCGTGATTATGGTTGTGAGAACGACAAAAGTGAGCGCCAAGTTCACAATCGCCAGAGATACCGGCACAAGTCTAAAGCCGAATATCGATAACCATGCTGCAAATTAAGAATGAAGAACCTTTTAAGATGTCTGATTTAAAAGATATCAATTCCGGATAATGGTTGGATGAACTCACTACGGACGTGTGGTGACCAAAGACAGTATACTGAATACGACAGTGGATACGTGCTTTTATTTATACATTAGATAAAAGAGAAGGTGTAATGCGAGATAAAAGTGATTATGTCTACCACATAACAACCAACACTCTTAACGGTAGGACTTCTGGAATCTGGCTCTGGCACCACGACCACCGAACTTCTTGGGCTCCATTCTTCTGGAGTCAGCAACCAACAAGGTCTTGTCGTAGGTGGAGAAAATCTTCTTGAGCTCGTTCTTAGAGGCCTCGTCAACGTACTTCTGGTGGTAGGCAACCAAACCCTTGGCAATAGCCTGTCTGATAGCGTACACCTGAGAGACGTGACCACCACCGGTGACTCTGACTCTGATGTCGATGTTCTGGAACTTGTCCAAGCCGGCCAAGGTCAATGGCTCGTAGACCTTGAAACGCAAGATCTCGGGCTGGACCAAGGTGATGGGGCAACCGTTAACCTTGATCAAACCCTTACCGGCCTTGACGTGGGCGACGGCAGTAGCGGTCTTCTTCTTACCAAAAGTCTGTTGTTAGTATCCTGTTGGATGTCTTGAGCTCGCCTGGTCTTGATGTCGCCATGTCGATCAGGGTTGGGTCGAATAAGGAACGGTGTTTGGTTGGGAAAACGGGAGACGATCATGCGAGCATTTCGTGCGGTGTAATAGGCACGCGTGGAAACATACCTGGACAGATGGAGTGGACATCTTGCTTTAAGGAAATGGGTATGTAGAAAAGATTTTTGGTGAAAGCACTGTACTGTGCGAAAAGTTTTTCTCGGTCCTGCGTGGGGTTGCGGTGTACGGGTGTTGAATCGATCAGAGGTGGCAGCGGGACGGTGGTGCGGTGCTGCATATGGGTGTCGGTTCTGTGTGCAACCGTCGCGTTGACCTGTGTCCTGCAGTTTCCGGTCCACAATGTACGCGGCGCCAGAGGCACGGTGCGCTGTCTCGCACGTGATGTGTGACTGCTCCGTGCCGGGCCTCTGCGCACGCCCGCACCTTCATACTAGCCGCGAAAAAAATCTTCAGAGTCTCTTCTACTTTCCACCTACTACCACCAACAACAGAAATGGCTATCTCGAAGAACTTACCATTGTTGAAGAACCACTTCAGAAAACACTGGCAGGAGCGTGTCAAGGTTCACTTCAACCAGGCCGGTAAGAAGTTCTCCAGAAGACAGGCTAGATTGGAGAAGGCCGCCAAGGTTGCCCCAAGACCAGTGGACTCCTTGAGACCCATTGTCAGATGCCCCACCATCAAGTACAACAGAAGAGTCAGAGCCGGTAGAGGTTTCACCTTGGCTGAGGTGAAGGCTGCTGGCTTGTCTGCCAAGTACGCCAGATCTGTTGGCATTGCTGTCGACCACAGAAGACAGAACAAGTCCCAGGAGACCTTCGACGCCAACGTCGCCAGATTGAACGAGTACAAGTCCAAGTTGGTTATCTTCGACAAGAAGTCCAAGGCTGACGTTGCCCAGGTTTCTGCTGCTGCCACCTTCCCTGTTGTTCAGCCTGCTGCTGAGACCGTCTCTAGAGCCGTTGAGGTCCCTGAGGAGTCTGCTTACACCACCTTGAGAAAGGCCAGAAACGACAAGAAGTTCAAGGGTATCAGAGAGAAGAGATCCAGAGAGAAGGCCGAGGCTGAGGCCGACAAGAAGAAGAAGTAAACGCATATCTGTATATCTCATTCTTGGTTTAATAATACTGCAAAGGTAACTACTGTAGCCGCCATTACCGGTCTAAGTTCGTCTGGCCATGCTGTAGAGGGTCAGTGACCGGACATCTGACACAACGGAGTGACCAGACTACTGGCTACACAACGCAAGCCCAGTGACTGGAGGTCGCCCAGAGACTGAGGTATTGTCACTATGACACTTGAGAACTCGTTTGCAATCCGTGGCCATGTATCAATTCGATTCCATGTAGGTACTGGCTCTGTCGGCTCGCTCTACCTGCTCAGTACGTTAGTACTATGTCCTACAAGCGCGGCTCATAGGCCCTACACTCTGGAAGAAGATCAATATATTAATATATTACAGGAAGGGGCACGTTTAGTCGAACAAACCGAAGCCCATGTCGTCGTCAGACTCTTCCTTGGCCTCTTCCTCCTTCTCCTCAGCAGCCTCCTCAGCAGCAGCACCGCCGGCAGCAGCAGAAGCACCAGCACCAGTGGCAGCAGGGGCAGAAGAGAAGTTGAAGAAGAACTCCTTCAAGTCCTTACCCTCCAAAGCCTTGGCGAAGAGGTCGGCCCAGATAGGCTCGATCTCGACGTTGGCCTTAGCGACCAACTGGGCCAACTTGTCGGAGGTGATTTCGACGTCGGCGTCGGCCAAAATCAAGGCAGCGTATGACAAAGCAGATTCAGTAGACATGACGAACTAGAGATAATCGGATTAAGCAATAGGCGGACTATTCTCTTTTTGATGGTGAGGAGAGTTGGTGCGACAATTTTTTTCACAGAGTCTGCGCGGCAGGCACACTGCGCTCGCGCACGTGCAGGTGTTTAGGGCTCAGCCCCGCACCTGGATGTCTGAAACCCTCCAAGGTCAGACCCATTGGGCATGGCGGCAGGTTGGCTTGTGTGGAGACATCATAGGCGGGATAAAATTTTGATTCTGAAACGGCTCTGTTCGTATAGTGAGATCTGGTTGCATTCATTTTGCACCCAAGCCTATATGCACCCCTAGATGTGAGTACCAGTTCGTCTCTGTTAGAATGTCTACGTGCTGTAACTTGACAAATCGATTAGTATTCACCTACTGTTCCATGCTGTCTCTTGCCTTGATGTACTCAAGGTACCAAGGTTTCGTCCACACACGGATTCTCTTGCCGTAGTAGATAAGGGGCACAGAAGCACCCATGATGACGAAGGTGATCACCGCCAAAATGATAAAGGTATTAGTGTTGCCCATGGCGTCGAGCCAGGGCGAGCAGGCGAAGGTGAAAACACAACCAATCATGTTGTTGATGACAGAGACGCCAGCCATCATCTCGATGACCATCTCGGGGTATGCGTCCATCAAGTAACCCATAGACACGTCACCCGAAGAACCGAAGCCGACACCAATGAGGGCCAAACCAAAGTACGTAGGGAACCATGGCCAGTGCTGATCCGTGCCGACAGCGAAAAGAATCAAACCCACTGGGCAGAGAATGGCAGGGATGATGAGGAAATACAATCTGTACTCGGCCTCCTGAACACCACCGTTTCTCTTCGCCATCCAGATGGTAAAATAGTCACTGATGATACCGGCGTAGACACAGCCAATAACGGCACCAATCAAACACGGGATGTTCATCAAGGCAACACCGACGTTGCCGTAGCTGTAAGGTGGGTCATAGTACTGGTCGTCCTCCACCGTCAAGTAGAAGGTAAGAAGCGCATCCTGGATACCCCAAACGAGGCCCGAGTAGATGCATGGAGGGAACAAGAACACGCGGAAAAGCAAGGCAAGTCTCTTGAAGTACTGCTTGATACCGGTGCCCACCATGTTAGGGGCGGGTGTGATCATGGCAACCTGCTTCCAGTAACTCAACTTGGGCTCGTTGGCGCCGTTGTGCGTGGTCATGGCCAGCTCCAAGTTGTTGTCGTGGTTCAGCAACTGAGACGAAACGGACTCGTTGTCTTCGTCCGAAGCCTTCTCAGGTGCATTTTTCTCGCTCTTCTCGGGCAACTCCTTTCTGTCGCTGCGAGGCGCCTCGTTCGTGCTCACGACGCCGGTGTACTTTTTCCTGTCGAAGAAGGTCTCGTGCTGGCCAAATACAATGACAATCAAAAGACCAATGGAGATGAAAACGGCAATCCACCCGACCCAGCGGAACCCAACGTACTGAACAATGAAGCCGCCAATCAAGGGGCCCAAGTAGGTACCGATCGAGGTGGCCAAGATGTACACGGTCAACACCGAGCCTAGCTGGTGCAGGAAGTACATGTCAGTCAAGGACTGCTGAACATGGGCCTCGGCACACGCCTCGGAGGCACCAACAAACATCTGGGACCAAATGGTGTCGGAGGTCTTTCTGCACTGGGAAAACCACACCGCACCCACCAAGCCAACGAAAATACACACGAAGTACGACACCTTTCTGCCCCAGATGTTGGCTGCGGGGGTGAGGAGGAAGGTGGTCCAGCCGATGGAGATGAAAAGCACACCGGCGCCGGTGTTCATGGAGTCATAACTGATGCCGTAAAGCTCGTTGAGCGAGTCTTGCGTGGAGCCCGCGTCGTTAGAGGTGGCCGCGGTGAAACCAGTGATGAAGGCCAAGATCAAGAAGTTCCAATACTTCTTGTACTTGTTCCAGTTCAACGGGTCGTTGACGGAGTCCGAGGGCTGGGGCACGAGGATAACGTTATCCTTTGTGGTTTTGAGGTTCGTGTTGCCGCTCTCTGCGGAGAACGAGTAGATGTTGATGGTTCCCGGGACGAAGTCATCGCTCGATGGGGAGTTGATCGAGAAGAGGTCGTCGGCCATTTTGAAAGCCAGATGTACAAAAGGGCGCTTGGGTGGTTGGAAGCAGGACTTTTCCGATGGATATAGGCGTCGGGCCGGACGAGCAAGTACGAAAAGTATGCATTTCTTTGGCGGTTCATCGCTTGCGTGCACTCCAGCACTGCTGATAAGAAGGATTGAATTGCCGCATTTGACTGGTCGATATGGTGCGGCACTACTTGCAGCTCCGATAGCAGCCGCGGCGAGGCTGATTTGCAGGGCCTTTTCGTGCGCAAAATTCGACACCCCACGGCGGCCGCCGGAGATGACACTTGACAGGCCGACTAGCTCGCTCGCTTGGCGACGTCACTCTAAGGGGCCCTGCATAGGGCAGAAGTTCGGCGGAGAGGTGACAGGCCCGGAGCTTTGGTGCGCGCACGCCCCGCTGATGGACGTTCCAGATAGCGATAGCGGGGGACTCGAGATAGGAAGCTGCAGGCGGCAAAAGCCAGAGGCCGAAAGGCCGACTAACGTCCCCGCCTAAACCATGTGCGTGCACCGTTGATTTCGGCGGTTGGATCCCGTTTCTTGGCTGCCGTTCTCAGTATACCAAGCCTGTGGGCAGTTGCGTGGGGTAGAACAGCAAGTGCGCGAATAGCATGTGGTGAAGTTGGTTACTGCAAGAGGACATTTCAGCCGTGCGGAGAAGGACAAGCAATAAGCGGAGAGCCAAGCGGTCACCAGCTCGTACACATGGAATGGAATGGCAGCGATAACAGATCAGTGAGGAATATGCACAGATAAGAAAAGGAACTTGCGATGGGAGATTAGACGGGCAGACGTTAAGTGCGGGAGGTAAAGAGGTGGCCCGTGAGCACAACTATGTGCTGGCTAGGGTTGACACATTGCATCAATAGGCGATCCGCGTCGCGGTTACTCGTCACGCTCCACTCCATACACTCTGCTATTGTGGGTGACTAGTCTCGTCTATATGTGCCCAGCGACCCTCTGTTCTGTGCACCATCAGTGCAACCATAAATTAGTGCGCCCTTCAATTGGTGCGTCCTCCTGTAGTGCGTCCACAGTCATGACGTAATAGCGTCTCGCATGGACCAATATCTCGCCATGAAGATGCAACTATCTGGCCATGATCCCAGTATCTCGTTCCAAGTGGCTCGTGGTAAGATCAAAGTGGCTGGTGGCAAGATCTAAGTATCTCGTGGATCTAAGTATCTCGGGTATTCAATGACTTGGCTATGACGTAGTGGCCCCGCGGCTTGGCTGCATTCCTCTGTGACTCGCTGCTTCCCCATGTCCCATGCGTTGTCTGTTGCTCCCCAGTTCTCGCACTCCTGTGCGGCTCGTGGCCTGCGGCTGCGGCTTGCACCTTCGCTCGCAGCCGTCGCACCAGTTTCCGTCTCGCATACTCGTTTCAAGTAGTGGGCCTGTGCTGGGGCCCATTATCCGGCCCCCTTACCCACGCACGACCGGGCACAGCCACATTACGCTAAAATTCTCGTTCCTGCTTTTCTCCGTTTGTTGTTTTTCGTTCAGCCCGGCCTTAGCTCCGCATTCAGCCACCCCAGCCCCACATGCACCTGAGCCCATCAAGCAACCACCGCCGGGTCCTGTCTCTGGGCGCCAAGCGCGTTTCAGCTTCTAAAAAAAAAACGGTCTGGGTGTGCTTTTTCCGTGCGCGCCTGTGCATGCATTGTGCAGCATTGCAGCTGGGCTCCTTTCACCTTTGTCCCTCTTAAAGGCTGGGGCCCTCCACCTCAGCCGCCACCAGAGCCTTTTTATGCAACTTTCGTTTTTGTTCACTATCGCAACCGCGCTCGCCGCGTCGTTGCCCAAAAAGCGCTCGTGGGACTACCAGAACGACAAGATCCAGGGTGTCAACCTTGGAGGCTGGTTTGTGTTGGAGCCCTACATCACACCCTCGCTCTTTGAGACGTTTGACACGGTGCCTGTGGACGAGTACCACTTCACCAAGGCCCTCGGCAAGACGCAGGCCGCCAAGACGTTGCAGCAGCACTGGCTGACGTGGTACACGGAAGACGACTTCAAGAGCATTGCCGACGCCGGCCTCAACACCGTGCGCATCCCCATTGGCTACTGGGCGTTTGACCTTTTGGACGACGACCCTTACGTGCAAGGCCAGGAGAAGTACCTCGACAAGGCGCTCAAGTGGGCGCGCAACAACGGGTTGCAGGTGTGGATCGACTTGCACGGCGCCCCCGGATCGCAGAACGGCTTTGACAACTCGGGCTTGCGTGACGTGATTGGGTTCCAGAGCGACACCAACATCGACGTGACGTTGACGGCGTTGCAGGCCATCTTTGACAAGTATGGCGGCTCCGACTACGACGACGTTGTGCTGGGCATCGAGTTGCTCAACGAGCCCTTGGGGCCCTCGGTGGACATGAACCAGCTCAAGAACTTTTACCAGTGGGGCTACAAGAACATGCGCTCGGTGTCCAACACCGCGGTTATCATTCACGATGCGTTTGAGGACTTCAACTACTGGGACAACATCATGACGGTGGACGACGGCTACTGGAGCGTGGTGTTGGACCACCACCACTACCAGGTGTTCAGCGCGGGCGAGTTGTCGCGCGACATTGACGAGCACGTCTCGGTGGCGTGCGGCTGGGGCACGTCGGCCAAGGGCGAGGCCAAGTGGAACGTGTGCGGCGAGTTCTCCGCCGCGCTCACCGACTGCGCGGTGTGGTTGAACGGCGTGGGCCGCGGCGCCCGCTGGCTGGGCGACTACGACTCGTCGCCCTACTACGGCCTGTGCGACATGTACGTGAACCCGGACAACTGGACCGACGACCACCGCTCCAACGTGCGCCGCTACATTGAGGCGCAGCTCGATGCGTTTGAGCAGACGGGCGGCT
The DNA here is from genome assembly GCA_030573355.1 of Helenozyma rhizophorensis. Lineage (NCBI taxonomy): Eukaryota > Fungi > Ascomycota > Pichiomycetes > Serinales > Metschnikowiaceae > Helenozyma > Helenozyma rhizophorensis. The sequence continues at coordinate 236,201 of JAJMDD010000011.1, forward strand.
GGATCTTCTGGAACTGGAAGTGCGAGGACGCCATTGACTGGGACTTGAGCCGCTTGATCTCCGAGGGCGCCTTCCCCCAGCCCTTGAGCGACCGCACGTGCCTGAACCAGTGCGGTTTCTAGCATCCCGGCCCCAGCATGACAAAATTTATTTTCTAGACGTAACATCATTTCGCAATAAACTTTCAAGTCCCCTATTCGCATTTCACATTTCGCTGTGCGACACGGCCCACCAGACTGTACGAGCATTGTTCCATGCCGAGCGCGGCGCGAGCCGCACGTTGATCCACGGTGCCGGGCTGCCCGGCTGGCGAAAAAGAAAAGATCACCGGAATGGTAAACACGGATTAACTCCCTTGCGCGCCGTCTGCAGTGCTTCCCTTGTCTTCCCATTTGCTGCATTCAGTGATCTACATTTTTACTGCGATCTTCGCTCAGTGAGCTCTGAGGATTGCGCCGAAATCTCCGTCTGCACGCATTCTGCTGAGCCCACTCTCCAAGCCACTGGGCGGGCCGCTTGCGCAACAGGGCCGATCACAAAGTACCAGTGTGCAGTTCGTATTGGATAGCCCCCTGTGCGTAGAAGCTATTCTTGTCCGATCAACATTCTTGTAACCCCCATTGTTGATGGAATGCGTGCAGGCCAGCCGAGATGGCTGGCTTAGCGAGCGATCTGTTTTGCTATTTTGATCGGTAGACCGAGCAATCAAACACGAAAGTGGGGAGTGCATCGTCTGTCTATAGATAGCAGGCGCAGGTTCGGTTGCATCGTAAGATGCTTAATTCTTCGTCAAGCCGGCGCGGCTCAGCCGACTCGGAACAAAGTTTGTTCAGATCGGAAACAGTGGTGTTTGGGTAGGAGAGATAACTGTTTAGGTTCGAGAGGTGCTGGTTCGTAAGACTGTCTCCGTGTCAAGTCTGCACGTTCATATGCGGGGCAAGAATAGTCTATTCTATACATTGTTTACGCGGGTTTCAGATTGTGCCAGCGCGTTCAGATGGCGCCAGCGGGTAAACAACTGCGGCTACCTAAGCGTGATGTTCACTCCGTGAAGAATGCAACTAACGCTGCTTTGGCAGCTTCGGTCGCATATTCGTAGTCCGAGAGTTCGTTGTAAACCTGCGCGGAGAACCGTATGATCACTTTATCATTGTGGACACCAAAAGGCACAAAGGTGTTCCCCTTCACGATCATGTTCTCGCTGACAAACTCAATCAACTTCGTCATCTGCTTTGAGTCCGAGGCATCGAAATCTTTACTGAACTTCTCGATGGGTACAGTCAACGTCACCATGGCAGTGAGCAACGTCTTGTCCTCGTTCTCAAGCAACTTGGTGCCAGGCCACTTTTTCAAAACAAGTTCACCCACCTCGCGAGCCAAACTCTCGCAGTGCTCCTTGATGGCTGCCTCTCCCCCACATTCTTCCTCTCTAAACTTGATTGCAACGGGGATGCAGGCCGTGGTTGCGAAATTCTTAGACCCGTAGAAGGTGAATTTCGTTACGAGCAAATTCTCCTCTTCCTCCTTCGTGAGCACGGCATCAGCTGGTGTGTACGAGTGGCTGATGGGCAAGGTCTGCACAGCCCGGTGGTGCTTCGGGTCCACGTACAACACGGCACATGCACGAGGCAAGTAGAGCCATTTGTGCAAGTTGGAGGTGTAGAAATCCGGCGCAAGACTGGACAAGTCGATCGGGAGGAGCCCAATCAGGTGAGCTCCGTCGATAAGCGAGAGTACGTCGTGCTCTTTGCACAACTTGACCAACGCTTCAAAAGGCACCTTGACTCCAGGCATCGACGACACGGTGTCGAAAAGCGCCAATTTGGGCTTCTCCGCAACAAACGCCTCTTTGAACTTGGCGACAACTTCCTCGTCCAGTAAAGGGTAGTCTAGCTTCACGTACACGGGCACCACGCCAATTGTCTCCGCAAGAAACTCCACGGTATTGACACAGGCGCCATACGTAGTGGAGGGCAAGACGATCTTGTCACCCTTCGCAAACGGAAACGACCTTAACACGGTGTTAACGCCAGATGAGGCATTGTCGACCAATGCCAAACTCTTGTGCGAGCAATTCAACAATTTGGAGACGAGCTTGATGCCCTCGAGGTACTCCGCTGGCTGCTTGATCCTGATGTACCCGTCAGGGCTTCTAGCGTCGTTCTCCACTGCTTTGAGATGAGCGTCAAGTACAACTTGGGGTGCCAAGCCGTAAGAGCCGTGGTTCACGGGCACGAATTCGTTGTCCGCCAATGGGAAATGCTTCTTTTTAAACGAGTGGCCAAACATACCTGTCAACGGTGTTCAATGGGGTATTATATATATGATTTATATGTGAGTCAAGACAGACTGTACAGGAATGATAACGATAAGAACATTGATTAGTCATTTAACCTCGAGTCGATCGACTCATCGATTGAGGAACGGGGTTGGTCATGAATCAAGATGAGAAAGTAGAAACACAACACTGGACATATGAAGAAGGGGGAGAAGGAGCTAAGTGGGGGCCAAGGAGGAGCGAAGAAGGAGCGAAGAGACACTGATCTTCACGGTAAAACACATCAGAGATCGAAGACAGCCAAATGAGACGTTCCATAACAACACGGAATTATCATGATCAAAGCGATCATGAAAGTTTGCCTCTTATAGACATTTCAATGGCAAGATGATGGAGAGAAGGTCCTCGCGTATCACTCGAAAGATGCTTCGAGTCATCGTGATGTCGCATGGAGGACACACCTCCATTGAGATCTATGACGCACCTCCTGAAAGTAATTACGATCTTATGCGGTCTCAATGGGTTTGTTGTCGAAGAATCGTTTTTTTTAAGTAGTTGCTAAATCGCACTGCTAAGTGCCGTCTACTCCACACTTCTCATGTTCCCCATAAGGGTGCTACCACGGGCCCTACGAACTTCGGCATTGGTGCGAAATCGCTGTCACTTGCCCAATCTCCAGGCACGGCCACTCTTTGTTCCGCAAGCGTCGCTCTTCTCGACGTACGCTCGACTCCACAATGAGCGAAGGCGTCAGCAGCCAGAAAAAAATTTGGAGAACCCGAACGAAGAAAAGAAACCCTCGCGAGTACCACTGCCGCTCACCAAGGAACAGCTTCTCGCCCGTGCAAACAATGTGCTCTCGCGGCTAAACATACGCTTCAAGTGGCTTCTCAAGAGGTCCAACAGACCCTTGAATACCGATGACTACTCAGCCCTATTTTCGTGGTTGATGGTGGGCAACGTGTTGGTGCTCATCTTAGGGACTACTACGTTTGTCCTGTTGGTGATTTTTACTTTCAACACTGTCTTTGCCCAGGAGTTCGTTGCTCGCAAGTTGGGCGAGTTCATTACGAAAAACTCAAAGTTGACCGTCACGTTCGAGCACGCCATAGTGCCGGGCTGGAGCGACGGCATGATTCTGTTCAAGCGCTGCTTCGTGAGCAGAAGACCAAAATCCTCCAACAAGTTCGTCAAGGAGCCTCAGGCCGACGCCTACGCGCATTCGAAGATTCTTGACGACTCATCCGAGCCGGTTGACGACGGCAACTACACGCAATTCGATTTGACCATCGAGGAAGTCAACCTCTCGTTGTCGTTTTACAAGTGGTTTAACGGCACAGGCATAGTGGACACTATGGAGGTCAAAGGCATCAGGGGGGTGGTGGACCGCACGCACGTTGTGTGGGACCCGAACGACGACGCCACCAACTACAAAAACGTTTACCAATTGGGCGATTTTGAGTTCAACGACTTTGTGATGCGCGACGTGCTCTTCACGTTGCTTCAGCCTAGTGGCTTCCGCCCTTTTCAGGTGGCCATTTACAATTGCGAGCTTCCAAAGCTCCGCAAGCACTGGCTCTTCTACGATTTTTTGAATGCTAACATTATGAGTGGGTCTTACGACAATTCGCTCTTCACAATTCACAAGAGACAGCGTTTGACGGATTTTGAAAACTTTGGCAAGGATCACGACAAGACCACGGAATTGCCGTGGAAACGAGTCACGCGGTTGCGCGTGGACTCACTCAACCTCGATCACTTGAATCGAGGCTTGGAGGGGCCCTTCGGATGGATTTCTTCGGGAAAGGTGGACATGATCGGAGATGTCATGGTGCCCGAAGAGTCGAAGGAGATGAATGTTTCCGAGATTGTGGGCATCATCGCAGCGTCCATCCAAAAGGAAGCGACTCGGTACCGAAACCCAGAGGTGAGCATCAAGAAGCAGGATCACATCTCACGGTTGACCAACGACGACACCACCTTGTTCAGCGACCTCCTGAAGTACTTTGTCTTGGACTTGACGATTCGCTTGAACAATGTACGAGCCTCGGTGCCGTTCAAAACGCCCGAGCTCAGCTACGTCAACTACGCATTGATCCGGCCGATCGTGGCATATATCAACCTGCGCAACGCCTTCATCGAGATAAAGAGCCGGGTGGTGAAAAACATCCAAGATTTCAGTGGGTCGTGGACCGTGTACGACTCGCTCTTGATGGACGACATATCCGAAGAGGTGTATGACAGTTTCGTGAACTACGTGGCCGACGATGAGAGTCGGCTTTTGCGCATGAGGAAGGTTGCGTTCTGGTCCGTGCAGCTTTTGGTGCAATTCATAGTGTTTGGGTTGGGTGCATTGACATGATTGTATATAGTAACGACGACTACGAAAGACCAAGACGTAGAGCTGTGCCAGCACAGCGTCGTGGCCCGTCTCAAAGCCTAAGCACAAGCACCAACAAGGCCAAGTAAGTTGCCAAGCTGATGGAGGTGAGGAGAAGAACAGAGTCGCCAGCAGTTCTGAACTCTTCCTCATTTTTGTCTTTATTATAGTAGGTGTCGACACTTCCTGCCTTGATGACACCGAAGAAGTAGAGCAAGCACCCGTAAGCGGTGTAGACGGTTGCAATGGGAAGAAATTCCGCCGAGAAAAGCTTGACCACCACCACCGAGAACGAGAGACACGAAATGGCCGTGCGTGTGTACGCACCTTCGTAGGTCCTCTGGTGTGCTCTGACGTCCAACTTGAGGCCAGAGCTAAGGTCGTCCAACCTGGAGTGCAAACGTTCAAGGGACATTGAACAATCCTGAGGTAATTAAGAACGAAGAATCCGGGCAGCTAAGTATCCTGGGGCAATTCAGTATCCTATGTCGTTTAGGGGGTAATTCGTACCAACGAATGTGGAGGTTTGGGGAAGTCTCTTCGCGAGTATGTCAAGGGGGCCGCAATCGCCTGCAAGGATGAGTGAAGGTGGAGTAATGAAATTTCGTTGTGCGCGACATCGACAGCCACAGTACTGCCAACTTCTTCAACAATGGCCGCCACGAACAAGAAACTTCCCGTGAAACTCGCGGTGCCGTCCAAATTTCTAGCGACGCTTCCTGTTTTTGCTGCGCCGCCAACTCCCAAACCGAAGACTAGAGTGAAGAAGCTCACTTCCGAGGAGAAGAAAAACGGATCCTCCCCTGGAGCTTCCACAGGTTCCAAAGGATCTTCCCCGGCACCGGCAGATGACGGCCACACGCCGAAGGTGAATACTGGCCCAAAGGAGATGTCCACGGCCGGGTTGTCTGTCAATAACATTGCTCAACTGCTAGATAAGTCCGGCGAACCTTGTAAGAGGTGGGTCCGTGGCGGCAAGCAGTTCAAGTCATTCAGTGGTTTCAAGATCAAGCTCAAGAGGTGGGTTCCTGAGCAGGACCAAGCAGATGTGAAGGACGAAATCTTCGATGCCCCATCGAGCCCTTTCGAGCCGGAGCCTGCGTTGAGCCTGGTATCTGGTGCACCCATCGTCGGAGCGTGAGCTGCATCAGCTAGGAATTCCGTATCTTTGGGGTTCGAGACCTAGTGCTTGAGATCGACTGTCACGGATTCTAGTGAGGCTACTGCGATCTATACTCGTGCTCCACTGGATTGGCCGGCCAAATATCCAGAATATCTCAAAAAATAATTTAGCAGTTAACTCCCGTAGATACAGATCCGCTAGCTAGTAGTCCATTGCTTCGTCAGCTTCATTAGTTGTGACCTTCAATTGCCCCGGCCGGTTCGTCTCTCAGGTACTACTTCCAGCCTGCACAGCTCTTTTGCATCTTGGACATCAAGATGCTCCGGCCCCTTCGACACTTTCAACGCTTCTACTCGAAGGTTAAAGAGTCTTCTACTCAAGCTAGTCATGCCATATCCAACAAGCAACTCCTATATGTCACGGACCCGTTGACTCCAGGCTCAATCTTCTTCTTGCCTCATGGCACTCGCATCTTCAACAAGTTGGTTCAATTCATGAAGAACCAGCAACTCAAATATGGCTTTCAAGAGGTCATCACGCCACTCATATACAAGACGAAGTTGTGGGAAACCTCCGGCCACTGGGACAATTACAAGGAAGATATGTTTAAAGTTGTCGGAAACGACACTTCGAAAGAAGAGGTACCTGAGCATGAGGCACACTTGCACGAATATGGGCTCAAACCCATGAACTGCCCCGGCCACTGTCTTATCTACTCAAAGTTTGAAAGGTCCTACAATGAGTTGCCCATACGGTACTCCGACTTTCTGTCGTTGCACCGTAACGAGGCAAGTGGAGCCCTCTCCGGGTTGACCAGAGTGCGCAGATTCCACCAAGACGATGGCCACATCTTTTGTGAAATGCACCAGATCAGCCAAGAAATAACAAACACTGTAAAGTTGATCAAGGATACGTACCGCGTGTTTGGCATCGAGAGTGAAACGGACGTGGAGTTTCACCTCAGCACAAGACCTGAAAAATTCATGGGCGACATCCCAACTTGGGAAGCAGCGGAGTCACAATTGAGTAGCGTGTTGGATGCTACAACGGGCAAGGATCGTTGGCATATAAGAGAAGGTGACGGTGCATTTTATGGCCCCAAGATAGATGTTTTGCTCACCGATGCGTTTGGTAAGAAGCACCAAGTTGGAACCATTCAGCTTGATTTCCAGTTACCTGCCAGGTTTGAACTCAAATACATCTCGCAAGATGGAAGCAGGGACAATCGGCCCATCATGGTGCATAGAGCAGTATTTGGCTCACTTGAACGATTCTTTGCAATCTTGCTTGATCACTACCAAGGTAAGTGGCCATTCTGGATCAATCCTAGGCAAGCAGTCATTATACCAGTGTCTGATAAGCACCACGAGGCGGCAGAAAAGATCCTGGCAGAGTTGGCGGGTGACATCGTAGACAACAATTCTGCAGTTGCCCCGTTGACTGGGTACAATTTTCACGTTGACACAGACACAAGAAGCGAGACGGTGGGTATTCGAATCAAAGATGCTATTCAAAAAGGATATTCCTATATTATCATGGTGGGCGACAAGGACCTCGAAAATGGCACGGTTGCAGTTAGAACAAGGGAGAGCAGAAAGGTGGAAAATTTGACAACTCATGAACTCTACAAGAAGTTCGTCCACTTGGAGAGGAACTATCTCTAAGTACTACAGTTGGCACTTTCTGTCGTTGCATCTTTATTTTAATAAATTTTGTACATAGCTTTTGATCGTCACTGAGCACCGTAATCCTTGGCCAAAAGGATCTTCTCCAACAGTACCCACAAATCTTTCACTATCATCTTATCCCTGAACCGCTTTTCGCCATGGTCGACATGCACCACATTGACATTCCAGTCCTTTATCTGTTTTGGCACGATGTCTCCCAGGTAAGCGACGTAGAACCCGGAATACTTTTGGAACAAGACGTCTGGCTTTGAATATTTGTACTTTTCGAACTGCCAAGATTGGCCAGTGGTGAAAATAGCAACGACGCGGTCCCAATATTCCGGTTTGGTGAACAAATCAACGTTGTCCACAACCATGATGGACTGTGCAGCTTGGGTCAATCTGTCTGATGGGTGATTAACAATCACAACACCGTTCTCGGACCTTTTAACAGACGGCTCGACGAAGCGGCCATCTTCCAAGAATTCCTTGATGTTGCTGAGGGAGATTAGTGCTGTGGTAGCGGGAGATACTATGATTATGGGCTGTTTCTTGGTAGATGTGTTGTTGTGGTGAGAATGCTTGGAGGTTTTGGCTCGCTTCAATTGAGATGAAAACCTTTTGGCGTCTGAGATGAGACTTTTGAGGAGGATGTTCTTGGTTCCTCTCAAAGCCGCATTGTGGTCCACCGAATCTATCTCAAACTCACCGATGCGCTTCATTTGTGGATCTTCTAGCGTCCTTTTTTGTCCATTACCTGTGTCGTCCTCAGATTTTCTATCATGTGTGTTGTTCTGACCCTCATCGGTGATAAACTTGCAGGAGTCGGAACTTCCGCTCAACCACGTAGTCAATTCTGCTTTCACCAAGAACTTGAAGTCTGGAATGCCGTTTTCCAAGCAGGCACTTTTGTAGTCAACAATAGACGATTTGTCATGCATCCAGCAAAAAATCACAGCTCGAAGGGGCTGTTTTTCCTCCTCGTTAAGGAAGTTTGTCAACTCGTCGAGCGAATATGGATGTTGATCTGAACCAAACTTCACGTGAGTGGCATCCTTAATAGAGTCTGTAGGAGTTTCACCATCAGAAACTATGACCAACTGAACCGGCCCCAGAGCTATAACGGTCTCTCGTAACTTCTGAATCGCCTCCATAACGACACAATCTGATGGTGAAGTTTTGTCGAGAAGTGCGCGTTGTGTGCAGACATGAGTAGGCCCGCCATGAATGAAAGCATGCAAATTGATAGAGAGTGAGCAAAGCGTTGAGGCTCGGGTGAGACAGCATCTAAGGAGACATTCGGGTTATTTCTCTCTTTTAATGTCGGGGTCCACTTTTCGAGGCATGCCGGCAGTATCGTTATCGCCTGTATATAGGTCTCGTATCAAGATAAAGCGTACTTCATATATAACCTGGAGTTTGAACCATCTGGGTGTATCGTGGGATGTCAAAGAATGATGTCAAGAAGTGGACTGACGAGGCCTTCAAAACTTTAGAAAGAGCCAAAGAGCTCTCTTCTCTGGCACAATCGGTTCTCGAGTCTACAGCTTACATACTTACGACCGAACTACCAAAGCAATTGAATCAAATTTCTGACAGGATGGAAGTCGTGAAATCCGAACAACTGCTTCTCAATAACATACTTGCGGGATTGAGGGTTAAGGTTCAAGAAGATATGATCGGGGCATACAACAAAGCGTACGATCAAGAGGTTGTTCCAGCACTCAAAGCTCTAGATGACTCTTTGCTTGCCTTGGAGATTGTGCATGTTCCTAATTTTTTGGTGAGCTCGGATGAGAATGGGAAGAAGAATTTCTCGCTCAGCGATTTTATTTCCAATGATGAAATTGCTCTTCTAAAGCGCAACATTACTATCTACAAGGAGAACAGTTCGAATGCGCATGCCCTATTACTGGAGGAGTTGAATGTGCTACAGAATGAATTTCAAATCATCCACAAGAAGTTCAACAAAATGACAAAACTTCACGACTCCCAGGTGCTTGGCGTGCAAATGTTAATGCGATTCGCAACTTCGGGTACTGGGTCTTCACCACCACGCGAGCAGAACATAGTACAAAGTATACTCAAAGAAAACGTATCTTTGGAACAAGAGCTAGCTAGTCTACTCGAAATGCTCTCCAATCATTACGACCAGTGCGCCTTAGGTCAGGCGTGGCTCACGGGATCTTACAATGGGGAGATTGATTTTGAAGTTCTCCATGACGATGCTCTTGAACTCCCTTCGGTGCTCAAGGAGCTCACTGCCGTACATGAGATCATCATCAATAATGAGGTTCGAGCTGCAAGGTTTGTTGATCTGAAATTGCCACATTTGGAGAATGTGTTCTCGCAATGCGAAGAGTTGATCAGCCTCCACTCAAAGTTCAAAAAATACGGAGTCACCAAGCTTATCTTACTTATCTTACGTTGTGAGGAAATTATCCGGCATTCACCGCTCGACTCAACATCAAACCCAAACCCTTTGAATGCAATTTCGCAGGTTCTATCGCAACTTCTGAATCACTATATTCAATTCCGCAAGGTCTACGAAACTCGCTACTTGAACGAGCTACATTACGAACAATTTGTTTACCCGCGAAAATTCTTGAAGAATCTCGACCAGTACTTGAGTGGGCATCTTTATCAATTTGAGGAAGAAGAACGAGAGAGACGTCGCGAGTGGCTTGACAAGTATGGCGACTTCTTGCCCAAAGAGTTTCTTCTTCCTGGTGATTCACATTTGCCTGCCGTGGTTCAAGTGATAAGCGAAGGCTTGGAGGATGTGGAATCGCCAACTTCTCAGGAGGATGAAAAACGACTATTGGATTTGATAAAGAGTTTGAGGCCCAAATCCTAATCTATTTGACCTACTAATGACGTAATTGACTGCGTAATTGAATTTTCGTAGTTGTTTCTTCCGCTTCTTTCTTCATTTGCAGCAATCGATTTCCTGCACATGTTAACCTTAAAGCCATTTCCATCTCATCATCACTTGAGCGATAGTGCTGTCGGCAACAATGTCACGATATACAGGGGGTGTATCGTTCGCGAAGCTGACAGCTGCTTCAGTTGAATCGGGAAGCAAGCCAGTGATTTTGGACACGGAATCCGCGGTTCTGGCTGAGAGCGACATGGACTTAGATTTAGAAGACGATGAGCGTCCTAGTTTTTCTGGATTTGCTCAACATCCCTGGACAAACAATGTCAAGAAAGAGACAGATCAGAAGGGCAATACAATGATATCTCAGTATGGTATTGGTGCGAAGCTATTGATGCAAATGGGCTACCAAAAAGGTATGGGCCTTGGCTCTAAGCAAGATGGTATCGCTGCACCCATAGAGGTGAAGCTACGACCTCAAGGTCTAGGAGTTGGCGGAGTTCAGGAGAGGGTCAAGAAGTCTGAACAATCCGAGTTGAGCCACGAAGAGAAGGTCATCACATTTTCAAAACCGACTTATGACCTCTTTCCCCTCATAGAGAGCATTGAGAACCATGACCTTCAAGTTCCCCAAGTTTACAAGGAATTGGCGGACTCCGATGATGCCGACCCTATCCAACTTGAACGATCATACACCAAGCTTCTAAATTTGCATACAGAAATTGTTCGACTAGATCAACAACTTCGAACTTTGAAGATGGAGATTACTCGAACGGAGGAGTTCTTGCATTCCGACGAACAGGAGCATGCCAAATGTCAGCAACTACAAGGCATTCTACTGAGCCAGCTAACATCGCTAGACGAGATCACCGCATGTCTAGAACGATTAGCGAATTTCGGAGCATCAAATAGCGAAGAAGTTTCATCAGCTTTTGTCGCACTTGCATCAACGCGCTCGAAAGAGTTATTTAATTCGAGTGACGAGGATTCTGTTCAATTGTTGGCAAAATGGGCCGTGCTCTACAGGGAACTACACAATGGTGCCAGCGCGGGCGATCTTAATATGTGGGATTCCATGATATACACCCTCATGGAAGACAACTTTCTGACGAGCGCTTCCGAAGACATGAGACAGAGCTTATCAGTTTGGTTGGCATCGCCAGTCATTATTGACACGCCTTTGGTGGAAGAACTTTGTCTACGAAAGATTGTGCTTCCGAAGTTGACTCGAAATATTGACGATTGGACCATGATGTCTGCTTTTGACAATGAGATCCTTGAATGTATTCTCGGCTTCAATTGGAGCTCAGAGTTGTACGATGCCATTATGGAAGCGTTAGTGAAAAAGTATGAGCAACAGTTCGGCGAATCTGGCATTTGGCACTCCTTGTTGCGATCGAGTGACCCCCAGGCGTTGTACTTCGAACAAATAAAGCGGGGCCTCGATGATTACGAAACAATTGTGCTGGAACTCATCAATCAGCATTGGGGTAAGGAGACGAAGAGACTTCGTGACATTCTAGTGAGGGGATTGTTGTCGTACGCACAGAGCGAAGCAGATTGGGAAGATCAAAGAGATCAGAGGGCCCTCATGGTTCTATGCGATGTCGCTACAGAGTATCACTTTCTCTCATTGACGCAGCTCGAAATGATTTTGCAGTTTCGCGTTCTCAACCCAATTCTCTTCCGTCTACGCTCATTGCTTGTGCAAGAAGGAGACACAAGGCACTGGTTTCAGAAGTGTAAGGACCGGTTCCATGCACTTGCGAAGCAATATCCCGATGTCAAGTCGATCTTTCTATGGTACACCAATCGCTTTCTCAAAGAGATCGAGAATCCAAGTGCTGCTTCTTGCCCAATACCTACGTTCGACAATGACGTGCTTCCAAGCGACCTTATGAGTGTTGTGGATAGTGTTCATGAGAATGACGATGATGTCTTCGGATTGGCAGAGCTGGAGCTCACGGCCACCTTCAAAGATGTGGTGCTACACCTTTGCGACAAATTGAAAGTCACATTCACGTACTCTGGGACGACTGATATCAACATGAATAAGATATACAATCTCGAATTCATGTCGGGAAAGAAGTTGAGGTGCTACATTTCTGACGATGTGCTTTGGGTGCAAAACGGCGAACACTTCGCACCGGTCGACGCCGAGGACTTTCTCATTGAGACGTCGAATGACTCATAAATAAACTTGAAGCTGCTCTTCGGATCTAAAGAAGGTTGTGGCGAGGGCGCCGGGTGCGGAGCCACATTCCATGCGACTGAAGCAGTTTATAGGATAGGCACTACGAGTTATTGGTCGGCGATACAAGTCGATGTTGGAGTCTTATTTACTTGGTGGCAGTCGAATGAATAACAAATATCATGAAAGCAGATTTACTGGATTTGCAGAGTGTTAGTCATCGGTAGGAATGTATGCGGCGCTAACTATCTTATCACTGTTATGAGCACGCAATCGGAATTGTGGATGAAGGTTTCCGGCCGGTTATAAAAACCACAGTTGGGGAGGAGATATCCATAATGTCGCCTTCATCTATCAAACCATACACAATTGACCACTTGGTGTCGAAGAGGTCGACCCTGCGGAAGTTCAGCCACTTCAGTGCTCCACCAGATATTGCTGCACCAGAAGGCTTCAAGCCGCATCCAAAACCGTTACGAATTGGATTAGGAACTCCAAACACTGAGTTCTTCCCGGTCAAAGAATTCAAAATCAAGCTCAAGGAATTCCCGTTTCAAGATGAAATTTTTGGCGAGGATCAAGAGACGGAGATCACTATCGATGCATCCTATGACGAAGATCAGCTTCTCGGTGCTGCGGATGCCCTTCGCTATGGCGCCAATGAGGGAAGCGCTCCTTTGCGGAACTTGCTCAATGACTTCATAGAGAGGGTGCACAAGCCCAATTACGACGAGTGGGACTTTCAACCCACCAACGGTTCTGCTGACGGTCTTCACAGAGTTGCAGACGCCTTGATTGACGAGGGAGATGTCGTTTTGTTGGAAGAGTTCACTTATACGCCTTTTCAGTTTGTGGTGTTGAACAACGGTGGTGTACCCGTGCCGATCAAGGTAGACATGAAGAAGGCTGATATCGACTTGGACTACTTGACGGAATTGTTGGAGAACTGGGATGAATTGAGGCCGGAACTCAAGGGTAGGAAGCCCAAAGCATTCTACACCATTCCCACGTGCCAGAACCCAACGGGTGTGACACAACTGTTGGAGACCAGGAAGCGGATTTACGAATTGGCCACCATCCATGACTTCGTCATCATTGAGGACGATCCGTATGGATATTTGACATTGGCTCCATTGTCCAAGCCTGACAAGTCCAAAATTATGGAGAGCGATATCACTGTGGAAGACTATCTCGAGAATCACTTGTACCCATCGTACTTGAAGCTCGATACGGTGGGAAGAGTGATTCGTTTAGACTCATTTTCCAAGGTCTTTGCTCCAGGCTCGCGCTTGGGGTGGATCGTCGCTCACAAGAGCTTTATCGAAAGCATTCTCAAGTACACTAAGTTGACTGTGAGAGCGCCGTCCGGACTTTCGCAAATGTTCGTCGTCAATGTGATTCAGCAGAAGTTCAAGGGCGTGGATGGCTTTTTGAAGTGGATCCTCAAGATGAGATTGGCGTACACTCACAGACGAAACGTGTTGGTGACGGGCTTGACCGAGTCCAACGCTCATGAGAAGGGCTACATCAGCATCATCAGCGCCGCCGCTGGCATGTTTGTTTCGTTGCGCTTGAACTTCCCAGAGGGGTCGGATTATATCCAGCACATGGAGGCGTTGTACCATTATTTCTCCAAGTATGGAGTGCTGGTCGTCCATGGTTTCAAGATGGCTGTTGATGTAAGCTTCAGCAAGGCGGACTGCAACTTTTTGAGAATATCTACTGCCCCTCTCAACAACGACGCGGAATTGGTGGAGGCTGCAGCAAGGATATCCGGCGCTGTGCTGGAATATTTCGATAAGACCTTCTAAGAAACAGTTGATTGTGTCGTCCGAGTAGCCCCCAACCATTTCGACTTCATCCCAGGTATGTCTTCACTCTCCATTTTCTTTTCAGTATGCTCCTAATGCTTGCTCCTAATACTTGCGCCCCAATATCACATCAAACGTAGAGGACGTGTCTTAGATGCTCGTTGGAAGAAGGGTAAGAGCCTAAATATTCCTCCGCATGGAATGGGTGCAAACTGCATCTCGCATCTCAAATCTCAATCATTTGAGCACATAGCATCTCATACCCCGTTATCCCATAGCTAAAATGTTATCCACATACAATTGCAAGGCCGGCTCAAATCTCAAAACGCTAGCGACCAGAATGCTGGGCTCCGCTCCCACTTTTGCTCGCGCTCGTGCGGGTGTCTTTGTCCCAGTAAGACAATATTCCATTCGTGAGCAGGGACGCAAGATCAATAAGGTTTTGGATCGCATTGGAGACGACAGAACAAGCGAAGCTCAGACCACGCTTAAAGTTGTCAGAATGGTGGGCGGGTTGTCCGTGATAGTCGTGATCTGCTCGTTGTTGTGGGCCAGTTCGATGTCTGTCCCGATCAAAGAGCAGCATGTTGAACATAATGACTTGTCAAAGGACGTGAGAGCAAAATAGGTCGTAAATTTCCATGTAAATAGGTACCATCAGGTATGGAATAAACCAGTAACGGTGATAATGAAGCGAATTCGTATGTTACGTATTTTAAAGTGCTCAGAGTTGAACATAGAGTTCATGTTGGCGACTAGTCACGGCTATCCGGTAATTTATTGCCGTTGACGCATACGGCGAATTTTTATATCCTCGTGAGTAAACTGAATATTGTAGTGATTTGCCTCGACATATGTATTTTGCAAATGCGCAAGCCGTCTTCAGGGCAACTGTGAATGATAGCACGCACAACCTCGAAGAAATAAGTAGGCAAATATCTCAGGCAAACGACTCAAATCCTTCCTTACCTTGTCATCCTCTAGTCTCTTCAGTTCGCCGGTCGCCAACGCTTCATGATCGGCAGGATCGGTCACTCCGCTATAGCTTAGTCAGCTGCAGTCGCATTATCGAAAATTTCATTACCAACCTCTCCATGTTCAGATCAGCTTTGCAGACGACATTGCGCCGGAGCGCATTTACAAGGGGCTTCTCGACGGCTAGACCCCGCGCTACTCCCTCGAGAAGGGTGGTGGTGGGAGCATCGTTGCTTGCCACTTCGCTAATGCTCTTGCCGTTGGCCACCGTGAGCAATGATGCAGACAAGAAGAAAGTGGCCGCGGACAAGAAGGTTGCCGAGAAGAAGGCCCCAGAGACTACCGAAGTCCAGGACGGGGCCGCCGAACCCGCTAGCGAGCCTTCCGGCGAGGAGGGCGAGGAGCCACAGCAAGCCGCCTTCAACCCCGAGACCGGCGAGATCAACTGGGACTGCCCCTGCTTGGGCGGAATGGCGCACGGCCCTTGCGGCGAGGAGTTCAAGGCGGCCTTCTCGTGCTTTGTGTACTCGGAGTCCGAACCCAAGGGCATCGACTGTATTGAGAAGTTCGAGGCTATGAGAACGTGCTTCAAGCAGCACCCTGAGCACTACAAGGAGGAGCTTTACGAGGACGACGAGCCTGTGCCTTCCACCGGTGAGGCTGCGGCTGTTGAGTTGGAGGCGGTTCCTGTGGAGGCCACGCCCGTCGAGGTGGTTGAGGTCACGCCCGTGGAGGTGGTCGAGGTGGACGTCATTGCTGAACCTGAAGTGACCCTCCAAGTGACCGAGACTCCAGCGGAGCAGACGGAAAGCACATAGACACTTGTACATAGTCAAGCCTGTAATTAGCCAGCATCGTACCCAGAGAGATGATTAGACTGGGAGAGTAGAGCAGTAGACAGGTCCTAGAAGGAAGAGCAGTTCGAGATTGGCACAACGTCGGAGATTGGCAACGTGAGAGATTGTTACGTGGAGATTGTTACGTGAGAGATTGTTACGTGCAATAGTGTATTGGTGCTATTAGAGATGAGCCTCCCGGTGGAGTTCGATACTTTTGGAGGATGGTGGTGTTGACGCGGAGATCGTGCGCTAACTTGGGTTATCGTGCTTGGAGAATGGTGCTGAGAACGTACTTGGAGGGCTAGCAGGCACAGCCTGCCAGCGTGGCCGCCGGGTCCAACACGATGCTGTCGAAGCCCACCATGCGCGGCGCCGGCGCCCTCAAGCCGAGCTGCGCCACACGGTAGAACACGTGCTCCACCGACGGTAGCAGCTTGCAGGTGGTCTCCACGAGGTCGGTGCCCCAGTCGACCACGTACTGCTCGAGCGGCAGCGCGCCGTTGCGGCACAAGACGTCGCGGATCTCGTCGCGGTCCACGCAGCGGTCGGCCGCGCGGTCGGTCTTGTTGCCCACGATCACCACGCCGGGGTGCTCCACGAGGCAGTGGGCGAGGAAGCGCGCAAACCAGTCGCGCAAGCTGAGCACGGACTCGTAGTTGGTCACGTCGTACACGAGCACAACCACGTCGGCGCCGCGGTAGAACGCCTGCGAGATCAGGTTGAAGCGCTCCTGCCCGGCGGTGTCCCACACCTGGAGGTTGACCTTGCGCGGCGCGTCGTCGGTGTCCACGGCCACGGTGGTGGTCAAGTAGTCGCCGCCGATGGTGGCCTTGTACGCCTTGGAGAAGACGTGGTGCACGAACTGCGAGCGGAGACACGTCTTGCCCACGCCCAGGTCGCCGAGGAGCACCACCTTGAGCGTGGGCACGTCTTCGGATGCGTGCGCCATGGGTCGCTGTTAAGAAGTGAGGCTGGGAGTGAATGCGACATATGCTCGCACAGATATGGCATGTGCTGGGTGCAAGGATCTACGGCGTGACAGACACTCAAGTGAGGTTGCGAGGGGCAGTAGAGAAGGAGGGTGGAAGAGGCGCATAGGTGGAGAGGGTGAGTAGAGGCGAGTGGTGAGTGGTGGGTGGTGGTGGTTGGTGGTGAGTAGATAACGAGGGGCACGGTTGCTCACGTGCGAACTTGAGCAACACCCTTTTCCCACCATGAAAATCTACTACATCGGAATCCTCAAGGTCGGCGACAGTGCCGTCGAGTTGTGCTCGGCGCGGGACCTCTCGCAGTTCTCCTTCTTCGAGCGGCTGTCGGTGTCGCAGTTCATGACGTTCTTTTCGGAAACGGTGTCGCAAAGAACCGCCGCCGGCCAGAGACAGAGCATCGAGGAGGGCAACTACGTGGGCCACACGCACACGCGCGCGGAGGGCTTGTCGTGCGTGGTGATCACCGACAAGGAGTACCCCGTGCGGCCCGCGTACACGTTGATCAACAAGATCTTGGAGGAGTACTTGCTGTTGCACCCGGCGAGCGAGTGGGCGGGCGCCAGCGCGTCCAATGCGTCGCTTGCGTTCGACCGCTTGGACCAGTACATACAGAAGTACCAGGACCCCACGCAGGCGGACTCCATCATGAAGGTGCAGCAGGAGTTGGACGAGACCAAGATTGTGTTGCACAAGACCATCGAGAGCGTGTTGCAGCGTGGCGAGAAGTTGGACCTGTTGGTGGACAAGTCCGAGGCGTTGTCGTCGTCGTCACGAATGTTCTACAAGCAGGCGAAGAAGACCAACTCGTGCTGCGTCATTGTTTAAGTTCATCCTAATACACTGATTGTACTGAGCCCACTCCACTTCTACTCACTTACTGTCTGATCTACTCACTTACTGTCAGCTCTACCTTGTGGGATCTACTTGTCATCTACAGTAGTACAGAGTCCAGCTGACAGTACAGTAGTCACCTACTGTAGTACAGAAGGCAGCTACAGACAGACGCCAGCTTACAGTAGTACAGTAGTCACCTACAGCAGTACAGTAGTCACCTACAGTAGTACAGTAGTCACCTACAGCAGCAGTTCTACAGCAGCAGTTGACTACGGTAAGTCAGTATCGTGTCTGCCCACTTTAGTACTAGTACCACCTTGATGCTCGAACCAGCCTGGCAGCAAGTGAACCCGTCTGTTTGCGATTCTACAGTAGGACGTAGTCTAATGGTACATAGTAGTCTATTTTGTTCACTTAGTCTTGTCGCCTGCTAAGACTAGTCATGCCTATGAGCAGTGCGGCTACTGACAGTCAGTGGTCATTGCTCGTCTGTATTGTCTATGAGCCAAGCGTCTACGCATTGGCTAGTTTGACAGCCTCAAAGGCCTTCAACAACTTGCGCCGGGCACCCAACGCCTTGACACCCTTGTCCTCCAACTCCTGGTCGCCCAACTCCACCAACTCCAGCCAGTGCACGTCCTTGAGGCAGTCCGTGTACTTGTGCAAGCGGAGCAACTTCAACCACGCCGGGATGTTGCCCAACAACTCCGGACTGGCAATCTCCGACGGCATCGACGACAACCCCGCCGCGCTCGAGGGCAGCAACGCGGACTTTGCGCGCAGCGGCGAGTCGGCCTCCTTCTTCTTGGCGCCGCCAAGCGCCGCCACAGAGTACTTCTGCGTGGTGGCGGGCACCGACGACGAGTTGGCCTGGCGATTAATGCTCTCCTCGTACGCCGCAGCGGTGCGCGGGGCGGGGAAGTTCTTGCGGCTCGAGTCCAACGCGACCCGCAGGTTGATGGTGGCTAGCGCGCCCAACTTGGACGCGGCCGACACATCGAGCCCGTCGTCGTTGTGCGCGTACGGCGACGACGCGGCGCTGCCCGCGGCCAACTGCAAGAAGCTCGTCTTCTCGAACAAGTGCGACGTGGGCGAGCGCGATCGTTCTATGGGGTTTTGCGGGAACCGGTTGTGCAAGGAGGGGTCGGCCAGCTTGGGGCGCTGCACCTTGGGGTCCACGAACAAGTGGCTGCGGAACGCACTGTTGGCCTTGGGCTTGGGCTGCGCGAGGCCGGTCGACTGCAGGCGCTCGTCCAACGACAACGACTCCATGTCGACAAAGTCGCCCTGGTACTGTGGATAGGTGCCCTTGTGGAACACGGCGGGCTGCATGCCCAGATGCAAGTGCGCCTCCAACTTGGACTTCATTGTGAGCAAGATGTCAAACGGCATGTTGTTGCACCAGTAGTCCAACATGGAGATGATCTCCTGCGGGCTCAAGTTCTCGATCCACGCGGTGAATTGCAACATGTCCGCGTAGAAGCTGGACGGCTGCTGCATGCGCAGAAACAGGTTCACCTGGCGGAAGTTGGAGAAGTCGTTGACGGACTGCGGGCGCGCCGGCGCCAGAAGCGAGGGCAAAAGCCCCAGGCTCTTGTTGATCAACAACAGTTGGAGCCCGGACGCGGTGCCCGAGTGCGAGAGCGACGGCGAGATGGCCTTGTCGCGCAACAACGGCTCGCCCTGGTAGGCGGGGTTGCTGGCGGGCGACAACAAGCTGGGCCCGCCGGACAACATGCGCGGCGCGGACAGCGTGCGGTTGGAGGACGAGCTGGAGCCGTCGTCGTCGCGCGCGGAGTGGCTGAGGTCGAGGTCCAAGTCGGCCTTCAACGCCTCGAACTCTTGCTGCAAGTTGTACCCCACGGATTGGTTGCGCTGGGAGTGGTAGCCGGGGTGGTCGGCCATGCCCGGGTAGGCGGCCGCAGGCTCAACCGGCGGCGGCGACAACACGATGGGGCGCTTGTACTGGGACAAGAAGTCTGGCTTGGAGTCCATGTTGGAGGTGTGAATAGAAAAATGAGCACAAATCTCATCGGACCCGCACACGTGCAAAATGTCACGCGCGCACATACTGGCGTGGTGCAGGTGCCCTACTCGACCGGCTGGCGGTGACAGTCTATATTGTCTATAATGCAAGTGGCTAGCTGTTGCGTGCGAGCCAGAACGCCTTGTTCTCCCGGATGATGTCGTACGTGTACTGCAACTCGGGGAAGATGTCCAAGATGCTGCTGAACAAGCCCTCGGCAAACGTGTCGATGAAGAAGAGCTGGCCCTTGTGGATGGCGGGGTTGTTCGCCAACAAGTCGTCCAACGTCGTGGGCAACTTGCTGTACGTCACGTCGGGCGTGGCCGCCATGCACGCGGAGATCTTCTTCTCGAGCAGCTCCACCTCGGCAAACTCGCGCGACAACACCAGCGCCCACTGCGCAGACACCCGCGTGGGGCGCGTCACGTTGGAGATGTCCGCGCACTTGATGAGGAGCAGCGACACCAAGCTGACGCGGCACGCGAGCGGGTCCGACGCGTGGAGCTGGAACTCCTTGAGCTTGTGGAGGTACTCAAAGTGCTCGGCCATGTCCGTCGCCAAAATGCTGTTCATGATGAGCTTCTTCACGCTGAGGGTGTCCGTCTCGCACGCCAAGAGCGACGGCCACGTGATGCTCAAGATCTTGTTGGTGAAGATGGTGGCGTGGTACAGCTCCAACACCGAGCGCTCGCCAAACAACTGCGACGTGGGCGCGGCGTGCTTGATCATGAACGCGTTGGTCACGCCGGGGTGGCCCACGTCGTGGCCCAACGCGGCTATGAGAAGGCCCAATGTCTGGAGCGGGGTCAAGTGCGGCACACACGTCTCCTCTGCAACGACGGGCACCTCGTTCTTGGCCACCAACTCCGTGCACGGGACAGTGGACTTGCCAGCGAAGAGCTCCATTTCGTCTGCGCGCGGGTCCTCTTCGAGCTGCTCGAAGGGGGGTAGGCACTTCAAGCGGATGAGGTAGTGGAAGCACGCCTGCAACACATCCACCGCGTGGCGGAAGTTGTGGAAGGGGTTGCCGTTCTTGTAGGTGTCGCGTGTCATGAACACCATCGCCATCAACTCGTTCGGGGTGGGCACGTCCAACCCGTCGATCGCACCCAGCGTCTTGGTGTAGCTCAACGCGTAGCCCAACATGAGGTACACGCAGTACACCAAGTCGTCGTTGGAGAGCTCGTGCGCAGGGAACGCCCAGTGTCCGACGCAGTGGCACAAGAGCCGCAAGTTCGCTTCCAGGCTGTCTGCCAACAACAGCTGGAAGTTGATGCTGCGAACAATGACTTTGTTCAAGTGTGCAATGTGGCTCTCGGTGGCGCGCGAGAGGTTGGAGTTGTGGCCCAACGAGAAGGACATGGTGGCGACCACGTCGCTGATCTTGAGGTGCAACTCGGAGTCGCCCAGCCCGTCGTAGTCGTCGGCGTAGAAGTCGTTGATGTTGACGCCGGTGCCGGTCCACGTGGCCACGCGCGAGATGCGGTCGCTCACCAACGCGTCGATCTTGGCGATGGCGCCGTTCAACTTGGCGGTGGCACTGCGCGTCAACGTGCTGGAGTCCACCACGATGATGTTCAAGTGCGAGAAGAAGTAGCGGAGGAGGAGCACCTTATCGGCGTACGGGAGCAGGTTCAACTCCGAGGAGCCGCCCGAGACGGAGCGCTCGGCCGAGTCAAACACCACCACCGTGGGGTGACTGGCGTCCTTCTCGCTGTTGCCCTTTTGGAACAACTTCTTGACCAAGGGCTCGAGCGCCGTGATGTGGTGCACGCAGCACGACTGGATGGCATGGGGTAGCTGGAAAGCGTGGTTATTGGAGACCAAAAACACCTCGGCCATAGTGGGAGGAGGGCTTGGGAGGCGGATTGGGCGGTGCCAGATATGTGGGGTGGGGTGGAACGCTAGTGCAACGCAGTCTGTCCAAAAGCGGAGGAAGAAAGTCTATGGGCGCGGGATGCAGATGAAGGAGGGAGGAACGCACGTCGATGAAGAGACACGCGGCCGGGGACAGGCGCTGGGAAGATGGTTGTGGGAAGAAAAGCGGATAGTAGTTGGTTACTGGAATGTAGGGAGTGCATAGCGGCGAAAAAGCAATTCAAAATGCGTGCCAGAGGGTTCGTTGCGGGTGTCTGGCAGGGCCCACTCACGTGCACGGCAGGCCAACCAGCTACATTGTGGCGCTCCGAAGCGGTTAGGTGCCTCTATTAGCCATTTTAGCTCGCCCTGCGTCGCGGTTACCTTCCATTTTCAACCGTCGAGGCCGCCGGCCCGCGTCTGCCGCAGGTCCTCGGGGTCTTATCTGTCTTATCGTCTAATCTTGGCATGCAAGGTGGGATGCAGCTGGTGATGATTTGGAGCCTTTCGTCGCACCAACTCATGCGTCACGAAACGCGAGAGTACCCACACCAACTCGCATCACTACGTCACTAACGGACAGGCAAACGTCCCGTAGTGGTGCTCTTAGTGGTGCCCGTAGCGGTGCTCGGCGATGCCCGTATGGTGCTCGGATGCCCGTAGTGGTGCCCGGATGGTGCCCGGCGATGAGCGGTGCCGCCGTCACCTAACGGCCCGGAATGCAATGAACAGACAGAAGGCCACCACCACCACACTGAGCCCCACAATCAGCTGCCGCACTCGCCGCAGCCGGTTGACCTGGTCGTACTCGTCAAAGCGCGCCGAGATGTACTCCAACACCTTGATCTTCTGCGCCATCGTGTCCGTCAACACCTGCTTACTGTCGGCCATGCTGTTGCGTGTGTTGTTGAGGCGCGTCGAGAGTGTGTCGAGGAGCTGCTTCAAGTTCTCGAGCTTCGTGCCGCTCTCTTCGAGCTCCTTCAGGTAGCGTGCTTTTATGTCGAGCGTGGTGCCCCGCACCTTGCTCGTGAGGCCGTCCACCGTGTGCTGGAGCTCGCGTAGGTACTCAGAAAGCTTGTCGAGCTGCCCCTTCAGCGTGAACGTGCCGTCGAACGCAAACCCCGCCAGCTTGCGCTCGAGCGCACCCGCTGCGCTGCGCAAGATGGAAACCACGCGGCCCAAGTCGTCCACATCCTTTGCGGTGTCGATGTTGATCATTGCCTCGGCTACATTCTCGGGGCACACGATCGCAGCCTCGGGTGCCACGTATGGGAGGTTTCCGCGCTGGATGGCGTCCTCGATCTCCTTGGAGGTGAGTCGCTCTGGGCGAGCTACCTCGGCCGTCCTCTCCACGGGCTGCCCCAGAGGGCTGAATGCTGGAGCGTGTCCGAGCGCGTCGGCCCGCGGCTTGCCCTTGTGCGACTCCATCTTGTAGAACTGCTCCACGAGGCGCTTTTTGACCAGCACGTCTCCGTTCGCCTCGAGACTGGGGCTCCTGGAGTGGAGGAATGGCGTGCGCGGCGTGCGCGGCGACTTGGGTGCAATGGGACTTGTGTTGACCGAGCCGGTGCCCGGCGGCGCAAGCGCCGAGGGCTCTTTGGGCTTGGGCTTGTTGAGCATGGTCAAGTAGGTAGTAGGGCCATGTACTGTACGGTGTTGATGAGATCGCAATCAGAGGCAGGAACACCTACCCCAGATGAAGTGCAGATGGAAATCATAGGCAATCGATGAATACAGATAGGCCGAGTGCAGGAGGCAAAGAATTCCGTCAGCGGCGCTGTAGAGGGTAGATCTGGCTCGGTAGAGGAGTCCGTTGTAGAGATGTAAAATAGAGGGTACAGTAGAGGATGACCTGTCGAGAATCTTCCGTTCATTCGTCAATGTGGCTGGACGCCTAGTTGGCGGAGCCACGACCACCGGCTCCAGAAGTGATGAGCGCCAACGTTTCGTCGCTCAATCTGACCTCTGGCAACGCCTTGCCCGTGCCTGTAGGCGCAGGCAAGAAACCAATCTTCACCAAGTAGCTGAGGTAAATGCTGAGCACCTTCTCGTCAATGCCCTTGCCGGCGCTAACGTCTTCGCCAGTGAGCGCTGCGTCGGCCTTCAAGGACGCAACTGCATTCTGGTCGTCCAACTCGGGCGCCTTGGTGTCCTGTGGCAAGTTGTCCAAGACAAAGTGCAACAATGGGAACAACGCAGAGTCCTTGGACTCCTCCACAACGAACCTCTCCAACGCAACCCTCCAATCGGGGTAGTCCGCACGGGTCACGTCGTAGCCGTACGTCTTCATGGTGCCGGCATACTCGTTGTAGTTGATGCGGGGGTGGCCCGTGACGTGTGCAACAGCCAAGTAGTCACGTTGGGGTGGATGCAAGGCAGTGGCCACAACAACACGCGCAACGTGATCCACGGGCACCATGTTGATGGTGTTGGTGATGTCGGGGTACACGCCCAATTCGGCGCAGCCCTTCAAGTATCTCAACAAGAAGTCGTCGGTGTTCGAGGCACCGGTTTCGGAGAAACCAGTCACGTAGCCGGGTCTAGTGATACAGCCCTTCAACCCGCGCTCACCAGCACGTCTGATGATGTACTCCGCAGCCCACTTGGATTGGCCGTATCCGGTTCCCAACCCCGTGGCAGAGCCCTTCAAATCGTCTGCCTCAGAAAGACCCGCCAAGCCTCTCAGTGTCAACTCGTCCGATTCATTGAAGAAGTAGTCCGAGTCAAGGGTCGACGTAGACGACACGAACGAGAAGTACTTTGGCTTGCCTGCACCAGCCAAGTTCAACACGTTGATGGTGCCGATGACGTTAGCGTCTCTCAACTGCGAGTATGGGTACACCCAGTGGACCAAAGCACCGTTGTGCACAATGACGTCGATGGTGTCGGCGAGTTGGGTCCACTCGCTGTCAGGAAGGCCAAACTGTTCCTTGGACAAGTCGCCCAACACAATCTCGATCTTGTCGGCCCAGGCCTCGTCCCAGATGCCGAAGGTCTTACCAGTCTTGCGCAAACGCTCCATGCCGGCCTCCTTGGAGGAGGCCCTCACATGGGCGAACACCTTGATGTCTGCCTTTCGGGATAACAAATCTCTCACAATGAACGAGCCCAAGAAGCCAGTCACACCAGTGACAAACACGTTGACAGACTTCGAGAAGTCCAAAGACTCCAACGAGGCATAGCTCTTACGCAAAGCGGACGCGGTGAGGAGCTTGGCATCGTCGGAGTACGACACAGAGTTGTCAATTTCAACGTCCTCATGCGTGTTGGTGCCGTCCGCCAATTCGGCCAAGTCACCCTTGACCACTTTAGTGACCTCCTTCGCAAAAGCCTCGATGGTGGGGTTCTTGAAGATAGCACCCAAAGGAATGTCCACGTTCAACTTCTTGCGCAACTCAAAGATCATGCGCGTACCCAAGATGGAGTGACCACCCAAGTCGAAGAACGAGTCCTCTTTGGCGATGGACGCTGGCCGGTTGGGCAAAACGTCCAACCACAAGTCGCGGACAACGGTCTCCATCTCGGAGAACTCCTCTTCACCGCCACTCGCCGCATGCGTCTTAGTCAAGCGCGAGACTGCCTCCAACTGGGCGGTGTCGGGGAAGGGCAACTTGGGCTTGTCGACCTTGCCGTTTGGATTGAGCGGCAAGCGAACGAGGGGCACGATGATGGTGGGGATGGCATAGGAGGCCAAACGCTTCTTCAAGTAGGCCCTGATGTCGCGAATCAAGGGCCCGTAGGCTGCCAAGCCGGTGACAATGGGGTCGTCGTGGTCCTCCACGTCGTCCTTCAATGCCCGTAATTCGGGACAGTCGCGGGGCACGATGTACGAGATCAACGTGGGCTCCTCGTTCTTGTCTCTCCGCACAAGAGTGCAGTTTTCACGCACCAATGGGTGCTGGGACAAGTGGGTGTCAATCTCGCCCAACTCAATACGGAAACCACGGATCTTGACCTGGTCGTCGGCGCGACCGCAGCACTCCACATTGCCGTCAGGCAAGTAGCGGCCCAAGTCGCCTGTGCGGTACAAGCGGTCACGAGGGCCTTGCCAGCCAGCCTCCTCCCTCCAGGTCTGGCTCGCAGTGCGCTCCTTCTCGTCTTGACGCACCCAATGCTCGGGGTCCACGTACCAGTTGGTGACAAACTTCTCTTTGTTCAAGTCAGGCAACCCACGGTAGCCCTCGGACAAACCTGCCGCACGAACGTAGATTTCACCAATCTCGCCCACACCGCACGTCTGCGAGCGGTCGCTGCGGTTCACCACAAGGAGCTGCACGTTGTGCATACCCGTGCCCGCAGGCATCACGTCCTTCAAGTTGCGCAAGTAGTTGGCGTCTGCGCTGCGGCTGGCAATCTCAAAGTAAGACACCGCACGCTGGGTCTCGGTGGTACCGTACATGTTGACAATGTACACGTTCTCGGCCAAGGTCTGCAAGCGGAGACAGTCACGCTTGGTCAAGATGTCGCCGACAAAGAAGGCATGGTGCAACAGCGGGATGGGCGTGGTTGCCTGCGCGCTCAACAACTGGCCCATGGCGGGCGTCAAGTGCGTCACGGTGGCGCCGTACTCGGCGATCCAATCGGCCAACTTGCCCGGCGTGCCGATGTCGTCGGCAGTGGGCACCAACAACTGCGCGCCAAGGAAGAGCGGCGTGAACATGTCACGCTGGATGGGGTCGTGGGCAATGCCGGACAACATGGTGAACTTGTCCTTGGACAGCAACCCAAAGCGCTTGGCCATCCAGGGGAAGTAGTACGCGAGCGAGTAGTGGCGGCCCAACACACCCTTGGGCACGCCCTCGGAGCCCGATGTGAAGGACAACGTGGGGTTGTTGTCTGGGCCCACCACCACTCCGGTAGGGGTGTCCTTAGTGGAGGCGTAGGCGGCCAAGCAGTCGGTGCCGTCGATGAGACCACCCACCAACGAGCCGTCGTCGCAGATCTTCAACTGGGGAATGGTGGACACCACGTTCAACTCGGACGCAATGTACTCCTCCACCACCAGGTCCAAGAGTCCAGCCTTCTCCAAGCCAATGAGACCCTGCGGCTTGGCCACCATAAGGTAGATGTTCTGGCGCGCGGGTGGGTACGCCGGGTCAATCACGGAGAACGTTGCACCGGCCTTCAACACACCCATCACAGCCACCATGAGGTCCACACCACGGTAGGCGTAGATCATGACGATGTCGCCCTTCTTGATACCGGTGGACTTCAAGTAGTTGCCCACGATGTTGGACGCCTGGTTGATTTGGCGGTATGTGAATGTTCTCGTCTTGGACGCGGGGTCCATGAACGACTTGGTCTCCACCACGCACTCACGGTCGGGGTGTGCCAACGCATTCTCCATGAAAATGTCCTGGATGGCACCGCGATACCCGGCCCAGTCCAAAGCCTGGGTTGGGTCCGGCAAGCGGCCCTGCTGGGCAGGCGTCACCAATGGGACCTTGGTGATCTCGACGTCAGGGTTGGCAGTCACACCAGCGAAGAAGTACGCAAGCTGCTCGCCAAACATGCGGATGCGCTCGCTGCGGTAGAGCAACGAGTTGTAGTACACGCTGAACTCACCGGTGCTGGGCGTGGTGAAGATGGCCAAGTCGCGGACCAGTCCTTGCACCGATGTCTCCAACTTCTGCGATGGTCTCGCGTGCTGGTACGACAACTTAAACAACGGGGGCAACGAGTCCAACTTCTTGCTGCTCTGGATAGCGCGCGCAATGTCGTCCAAGCTGTGGTACTCCACCTTGTGCTGGTTGGTGTTGTACTCGTTGCGAACCTTGGCCAACAACTGGGCAAACGTCATGCTGGCGTCCATGGCGAGACGGATGATGAACGGCTCGCCGGTGCTCTCCTCATCGGTGGCAATTACCACGTCCTCATCGCCCGTGAGTCTGTAAATCAAGGCAGCAAAGATGGCCAACCCGGTGGTGAAGTCTTTGGCTTCTGGGATGGAGAATTGTTCCGTGGCCTCCACGGAACGGTTGTTGAGTGGCCGCAAGAAGTCGTGCGGCAACACCGACAACGTGGGGCTGTCCAAGTACTGCAACCAAAAATCTAGCATGGTTGAGTGATGCGCTAGCGGTAGTGTTCTCGGTCTTGGTAGGTCGATGGTCCGCGGTGTGCAGGTTAATTTTCAGCCTAAGGCATTGGCATTTTTCATGACTCACCTCACGTGCCGATAAGCCTGGGTGCAAATGCCGGCCATCTAGATATTTGCACCATCATCATCATATGAACAAAGTCTATATTTTCGACAGATTATATGTACCAGAATTAATTTGTTGCTCGATAGCTGAGCTCGTTTATGTTTGTATGTAGTCGGCGGTGCCTATGTAGTTCGATATTAACGTTTCGTAGATGCTAGTTCATGAACAAGAACTGAAGGTCGTCCGGCGTCAACCGGTTGACAGCTGCGTCATCATGGTTGATGGTGGCATGAATCATGTTCGCCTTCTTCTCCTGCAACTCAATGATCTTCAGCTCGATGCTGTCCTCAATGCAGAACCTGGTGATTCGGATGGGCCGCTTCTGCCCAATACGATGCACACGGTCCATAGATTGCCACTCCACGCTCGGATTCCACCAGGGGTCCATGAGGAACACTTGCGACGCTTCACACAAGTTCAAGGCCACACCTCCGGCCTTCAACGAGACCAAGAAGATCTCAACCGAGGTGTTCTCCATAAAGTGCTTGATGGTCTTGTCACGTTGCTGCGGCGACATCGAGCCCTGGAGCTTCACTGTCTGGAAGCCGGCCCGCTTCAACCGCCACTCAATCAAGTCGAGCATGGACGTGAACTGCGAAAAGACAATGGACTTGATCGTGTGCTTGTCTGATCGGAGCTTGTAGAGCTCCTCCACTAGCGCTTCGATCTTTGTGGACGACCTCCAGTCGCCGCCGTGTGTGCCCAACTTGATTCTGTTCACGATGGACGCCTTGGAGAAGAGCTCCTCATCGACCTCCAACGCTTGCTGCTGCAAGTCGATAGACAAGGCAATGTGGCAAACAGGGCACTCGAGCGACTTTTCGTCGCCCATGTAACTCTCCATGTACTCCAGAATGCACATGCGACAGAAACGGTGACGGCACTTGGACTCAATTGGCTCCTCGGCCTCATCATCGCAAAGCTGACACATGATAACGCCTTCCACTTCTTGAGCGACGGAGTTAGCGCCCACACGTTTCAAAACCAAGTCCGGATGATCCGCAAGCTGTCTCATGCGGGTAATCAAGGTGAAAATATTAGCATAGTTGTTCAACACAACACCCTCGGCCACAAACGCATTGAACTTTCTCTTGGAGTCACTGTAGAGGGACTGGTACAAGTCCTTCTCCTCGGCATTGAACCGGTCTTTACGAATCTCGACAATTCGTGGAGGCAAGCCCAAGTCGTCCGCCCTTTCGAGTTTGGTTCTTCTCAACATTACGTTCCTAAGCAATAATCGGATGTGCTGGAAAGATGTGAGCCCGTCACCTTCTATTCCGTACTTCTGAATGTTCTTCAACATGAAATGGTTGAAAAAGTTGGTGTGCATCATTGGTGAATGCGTGCAAATGTCACAATGCCTCCAGTCTGAAAACTTCCATTCGGCAGAGGAACATTCACACTTGGTACAGTAGTATCTGAAGAACGGTTCCAACTTCAAAAAGCGAATCAACGAATACATCTCGCCAATTCTGTTTTGCAAGGGAGTTCCCGACAAGCACCAGCGCTTTTGACACTTCAACTCGTTGGCAGCTTTGGCTGTCCCGCTGGTTCTGTCCTTGATATTGTGCGCTTCATCCAAAATAACTCTGTAAAAGTCGATTGCGTGCAAGGGCGACTTCTGCTTCACGACGCCATCTTTTCTTTTGAAACCATACTTCTCTTTTCTGTAGACACTCTCTAGAACAGAGTACGACGTGAGAATAACATCGTACTTCGAGAGCTCCTCCACCTCGTTCGAACGGTTGGCTCCGTGAAACAAGAGCACCTTCAAGCTGCCGGGCTGAGTGTGTGCCTCGATCTCGTTCTTCCACTGCATGAGCGCGACAGTGGGACCGACAACTAGATTGGGTCGTTTGGTCATATCATTCATGAAGAGCGCGATGGTCTGGATCGTTTTACCCATACCCATCTCGTCACCGAGAACGCCTCCCGCGAACTCTCCCGCTTCTTGCTTGATGAGCCAGTTTAGACCTTCGAGCTGGAAGGGAAGCAAGCGTATCGTCATGCCTTGTGGGTGAGGTGCCCTCTCCACTTTAATGCCTTCCAAGGACTGCAAATAGGGAAACACGTCCTTGAGCTCGGGGTGTTGCTCGTACAATTTGTTGGTCGTTCTGGTGAAATACGGCACCTTGACCTTTGGCTCTTTCTTCTTGCGCGGCTTTTTAGCGGCGGCCTTCTTCTTCTTGGGAGGCTCTGGATCCAAAACCTGCTCATCCAGGTCGCTCAAATCGATGGCCGAAGCAAGCGACGTGCCTTCGCCCGCGCGCGATATGCTAATCAACGCAACGTCATCGTCGTCATCGTCCTGCTCCTCTTCTTTCGCTCTGATTTCGTCGAATGTGTAGTCGTTATCCTCGGATTCAGTTTCGATCTTGCGCTTCCGAGACGTGTTCCGCTTCGTATTAGGCGCTTTTCGACGCGTAGAACGGGCCAAGGGCGCGTTCTCATCTGCAGCGACTTCATTGTCGGACTCTTCCTTGTAGGTTTTGGGCTTCACTGCCTTTCTTTTCGGCTTCCTCTTCTTTAGTTCGGGATCATCCACGATAAAACCTCCCTCTTCAACCAGCGAGTTTTCGTTCTCACTACGCGTCATGCTATCGGACGGAAATCAGTGCAACTTTCTGCAAATTATGGACAGCGATCGTTCAGATCTTGGTGGCAACCGATGAATCGCAAAAGACTGCAATTTCGAGATGCCATACAGGTATCAGTGCATCGATCTGATAACTAGGAAGATATGCAGGTACGTATTCCGGCCGTTGTTTGCTGACTACAATGACAACCTTCGAAGAGATCGCATAATTTACGAAAGTACGGTTTTACGATCCCCATGGTTCCACAAGTTGCTAAAGCTTTGTAAGGTGTAAGCTTCGTGTGCATGCAGCTTCGTGAAAAGCTCTGGTGCACGTAAGCTTAGGTCTACTTAAGGCTCTCAATGCTGTTGCTAAACGTAAAATTAATTACACGAATAATACACTCATGCATACTTAACGACCACGAGAAGTGGTCTTGGTGTGTTGACCTCTGACCTTCAAGCCCCAGAAGTGTCTGATACCTCTGTGGGCTCTGATCTTCTTCAATCTCTCCAAGTCGTCTCTCAACTTGGACTCCAAACCGTTGGCCAAGACGTGGTAGTCCTTGCCGTCAACCTGGTCCTTCTGT
The DNA here is from genome assembly GCA_030573355.1 of Helenozyma rhizophorensis. Lineage (NCBI taxonomy): Eukaryota > Fungi > Ascomycota > Pichiomycetes > Serinales > Metschnikowiaceae > Helenozyma > Helenozyma rhizophorensis. The sequence goes on from JAJMDD010000011.1 coordinate 267,417, forward strand.
CTGTTCAAGAACCAGGCAGGGATCTTGTATTGGGTGGGGTTCTGCATGATGGTGACAACTCTCTCCAACTCTTCCTGGGTCAACTCACCGGCACGCTTGTTCAAGTCAATGTCAGCCTTCTTGCAGACCAAGTTGGAGTATCTTCTGCCGACACCTCTGATCTTGGTCAAAGCGTACATGATCTTGATTCTACCATCGATGTTGGTGTTCAACAAACTGAAAGTTAGTACACGGTCTGGAAAATTTGGGCAATAGGTAGAAACTGGGCGAGACGATGCTATGGCACTATAGGGGATGGAGTGTATTTGTTCGTGGAGGAATTATAGATGGAGGATGGGTTGGATAGTTTTTCGAACAAGGATTGGAGATAGTGGGTGGATAATATGCATCGTCTGTGTGGCCCGCTCTTCTTGAACTAGACATACCGCAAGATGTGCTGGAACGAACCGTCTTCTTGGACAACTAAGGACATTTTGGCTCTAGTGGTTGGTGGTAAAAGGAAGTTCTGTGCTTGAAATTTTTTTCTCGCGAGGAGCGTAGGGCATGTGTGCCGGACGTGCGCGCAGGTGTGCGCACGTGAGGCGTTGGGGCGCGAGCCCTAGAACCAGGAGTACCTGGCACCAGACACCGTCGGGAGATACCTACTTTAAATTCTCGTGGATGTTATCTGTTGGTTTAGATCAGATTGGTTGTTCCTTTTTCCAGATTTACTGTACAGTATTCGTGGGAGGGGAATCAGCACGCACATACGAGACGTCTTGAAGATTCGTAAAAATTAGGCCACATACTATTAGATTGTACGAGGTATGAAAATAGTAGAAGTCTGGCGTAATCCGGCCTCAATAAAGCGACTGTACTGTGCAATGTCTGTATGCTTCGATTCATCTCGCCTGATGTTCGATATTCCACCTGGAGTTCTGTCGTGTTGACTGTGTGCGAGTATTGTCGTAGGTGCTAGGCTGTTAGCTGGACTGTTGTTACTAGACTATAAATTCTTCGTGCTATTATTTGTTGGTGCGTAAGTTGTTGGTGCTAGTAAGTTGTTGCAGGCTATAGGATGTCTACGCCAATGTCTATGTTACAGGGATCCGACCCAATGCTATGTACATTCCTCTAAACCTCGTGCTTGGAGACAAACCAGTTCAATGCGGCCTGTTCAATGTAGATTCTGTTGGCCTTCAACAAGTCTCTCACCTCCACGGCCTCCTTCACCAACACATCGCACTTCTTGCCCATGTCCTCCGTCGCCTCCAAAAGATTGCTTCTCTGCACATCCGTGATGAAAAGCAACAGCAAACGCTCCAAGTCGTGAGCTTCAACGAACTGACGCATCTGCTCTGTGTAAGTGTACTTGAAGTCCGCGACTACATCGTCGCCTTCTGGCGCCTGGTCTCCACCGATGATGAACACCTTGCCTTTTCTGTACTGATCACTGAACGCACTCTGAAACGCTTTGCTGTAGATCTTGCTAGGCAACCCGGTCGACCAGTCGTGTGGCGCCTTAATTCCGTGGGCTTTTAACCCGTTGTCCCGGATGGGCGAGTTGGCATCACCAACTCTGGCTCGGCCAGTACCTTTTTGGGGGTGCAACTTTCTGTTCGAGAACGGCTTGTCACCTTTGGTGGGCACATTGCCGGAACCAACACGGGCGCCGTCCGCCTCGTACACAACGGCGCTCCACAAGAAGTCTCTTCTCAACTTCTGGTCCAAGAACTGCGTGGGGTATGGGACCATGGAATGGGGTTCCAAGGAGGGGAAGCTCCGCAAGGACGCCAAGGTGTATTTCGGAGGAAGACCCACCGAGAACACTGCCTCTTTGAGCAATCTAGCAGAGGGTTTGAACATGGCTAGAGTCTAGGTTGATGTAAAATTTCTCAAGAGTGCGCACCGGTCACGTGGCGCGGGTTGCAAAGCTGCAAAATATAATTGAACATCTCGATCGAAGAGAAATGGTACGGGTCTCGCTGACTGGATCGTGTGTGGTTTGCATGGCGTGTGTCGAATTGCTTGTCGTAGATTCGTATCTATGTCCTATTCTCTTCGTCGTCCGACGAGATTATAAACTCGTCGTTCCCACTCCCACTCACGTTCTCTCCCATCTCAATGTCATTCCCCACGGGCTCATATCGAGTGTCTGGCCGCTTGAATTTGCTGAACGCTTTGGAGATGAAGCTGCCCTGCGGGGCGGGCTCGTCCTCCAACTGGTCCGCCCACTGCACATTCTTCTTCCGCCCAGACGACGGCTTCGTCTTGATGATGGACGCAGGCTTCGACTTGTACGTGGCGTAGAGCGCACAGATGCCCCAGATGAGGATGATGATCACCGCAAGCTGGATGAGGCGGATGATGCGGCTGGTGTGTGGCAGCTCGACGGGTGAGGTGTCCAGCGAGATGGTGGGGCGGGTCAGCGTATGCGAGCCCTCCGTTCCGTCCGTCTTGCTTCCATCTTCCTTGGTGTACCCCACAGGCATGGTGGCCAACTCGGGCTTCTTGCCGTCCTTTTCAACAAGCTCAAAGCGCTTATATACAATGTCCAACAACCCGCGCGACACCTCAGGCTGGTCAAACGGCACCATGTGCGATGCCTCAAACACATTGACAAACGTCAAGTTGCGCTCGCTTTTGATGTAGCCGTGCACCGTGCCGTCGTGCGTCCAGTCAAACACCGTCAAGCCCTCGGTGAAGCCGCGCTGGCCGCCCCACTCGAGCTTCTTGATCATGGCTTCGCCGCCAATGTAGTTGCAAATGATGTCTCTGTTGCCGTGGAAGAGCACAATCTCAACCTCCAGCAAGAGATCCGGGAAGAACTTGATCGAGGGGTAGGAGTTTTTCGCCTTCAAGTGCGAACCGACGCTGCCCGAGCACTCGTGCCACAGGCGCTGCACCTCCAAGTTCAAATCGGCCATCACTTCCTCCGACCGAAGGAACGGGTTGACGTTGGCCAAATCCGGCGGCCAGTTCATGCCACATGAGGGATAGTTGTCTTTGAGCGTGTAGTCGTACATGTTGAAGCACTCCTGGTCCTTCGCGGCAAAGGTGTCACGGGTGTAGAACAAGAGCTTGGACAAGACCTCGTCACACACTCGCGACACAACCTTGTACGCCTGCACCAGGTCGTCATTGTTGGTGCGGTCCACCACCTCCCGGCACTGATTGTGAGCGTCCAAGAGCTCTTTCCAATGCGGGTGGTGCTCAGAGATCATGCCGGCCTGAACCGCATACGGCACATACGAGAGGCCCTGCTCGTTTGGCGAGATCCACCCGTTGCCAATCAAAAGCGCCGTGAGGTTGTACTTGGGGAGGTCCTGCTCCGCTCTCTTGTTGCGGGCCAAGAGCACCCGCGCAATGTATGGAATATACTGCCCCGCATAGCTCTCGCCGGCCAAAATGATCTCATGGTGTGCGTCCTCGGGGAAAAGCGCAAAGTAGCGGTCCATAAACCGCATGAAGTGCCACGAAACCTGGTCCAACTCCTCGTCGAATCCGTTGCTATAGCTGAACCCCGTGTTGGCAGGCTGGTCAACAAACACAATGTTGCCCTGCTTGTGCCACGAACCTTCGTTGTAGGTGACCTTGTGATCGTCGTTGATCCGGATTGGTCCGGATTCCATCAAGGCCCCGTCCATCGACAGGCATCCGGGCCCTCCGTTCAACCAGAAGATGGTTTTGTTCTCCGCTTGCGGAAACTTGTGTTTGTCCTCGAACTTCCAGAAGAAGTAGTGCGTGTTGTTCTCCTCGAAGAGTTTCAACTGGCCAGCGAACATGAGCGGGATGTCGTCCTCGGCAAAGTTGTCAAAGAGGCCGGGTAGAGAGGTCACCGCATAGTCCTTTTGTGACGAGCCCCTTTTGCCGTAAAGTCCGGTTTTGGCCCGCTTCAAGGGGTTGGCTAAGGTGAGCACTGCCCAAAAGAGGAAGGCCCACGTCCTGAGGATCATGCCGCTAGAGTCGAGTAGTGCCGAGCTGCGAAGGAGGCGCATTTTACATGATGTAACAGACTGCACACAGAGGCGCGCCGGACCTACGCTTAGCTGCAAAATCAAACGTGCACTTTAGTGTACTCTACTATAGCCGTCACCAGAGCCAGTGGCCTGGTAACTAGCTGGTCTAGGCTTACTGCCTCGTAATTCCCTGCCTCGGTCGCTCACTCGTTGGTGGGTTCACTGGTGGGTTCACTGGTTGGTGTATCACTGGTTGGTGGGCTCCACGTTCCAGATGTTCTCTGCATACTCGTCGATGCATCTGTCGGAACTGAAGAAACCCATGTTTGCAACCGAGAGCAACGACTTCTTGACCCACCGGTGTAAGTGGTCCTTGTCGGAGGCGTCACCGCCGTGGTGGCCAAACACCTTCTCCAAGCGGTCCTGGCACTCCAACATCAAGTCGAAGTCGTCGGTCACGAGGTAGTAGTCGCCATGCTTGGTGATGCCCTCAATCAAGGGCCTGTACTGCCCGGCGTCACCAAACATGCCGGACTCGATGGCACCAAACACCTTTTGCAACGTCTCAGGCACATGCACGCCTTCGTACAAGTGCTTGTGTCTAATCTCCTCCACGGACTCGGCCAAGTTGCCAAACAAAAAGATGTTGTCCTCGCCGATCTCACGGGTGATCTCCACGTTCGCACCGTCCACCGTGCCGATGATCAAGCCACCGTTCAACGCGAACTTCATGTTGGACGTACCCGACGCTTCAGTGCCCGCGGTGGAGATGTGGTTGGACAAGTCCGACGCAGGGCAGATGATCTCCGCCTTGGACACGTTGTAGTCGGGGACAAACACCACTTTCAACAAGTTGTCGATCTCGGTGTCGTTGTTGATCACCTCGGCCACCATGTTGATCAAGTGGATGATGGTCTTGGCCATGTAGTAGCCGGGCGCGGCCTTACCGCCAAAGATGGACGCCTTGGAGATGTAGTGCTTCAACTTGATCTCATCGACAGACACGCCCTGCGCGAGCAACTCCTTGATGCGCAAGTACCGGTAGATGACCGCGAAGATGTTCAACTGCTGGCGCTTGTACTCGTGGATACGCTTGACCTGCACATCAAACATCACCGTGGGGTCGACTTCGATACCGGTCTCGGACTTGATCAACGCAGCCAAGCGGCGCTTGTTGTTGAACTTGACGGTGTCCCAGCGGGTCAAGAACTCGTCGTCGTCCACATACTTCTCCAATTGCTTCAAGCGGCCAAGGTTGGTCAAGTACTCGTAGTCGGGGTCGTTCAACGCCTCGGCAATCAACTCGGCCAACTCCGGGTTGGCCTGCTTCAACCAGCGGCGAGGCGTGATGCCGTTGGTGACGTTGGTGAACTTGTCGGGGCCAAACACCTTGACAAAGTCCTTGAAGATGGTGGTCTTGATCAACTCGGAGTGCAACTCGGCCACACCGTTGACCTTGTGCGAGCCGATGATGGCCAAGTACGCCATGCGCACCAGCTTGGGCTCGCCCTCCTCGATGATGGACACGCGGGTCAAGAGGTCGCGGTCGCCGGGGAACTTGTGCTCCACCATCTTCAAGAAGTAGTAGTTGATGTCGTAGATGATCTCCAAGTGGCGGGGGAGGAGGTTGCCCACCAAGTGCACGGGCCACTTCTCCAACGCCTCGGACATCACCGTGTGGTTGGTGTACGCGAACGTGCGGGTGACAATGGACCACGCCTTGTCCCACGGCAAGCCCTCCAAGTCGACGAGAATGCGCTGGAGCTCCACCACCGCGAGCGTGGGGTGGGTGTCGTTCAACTGGATGGCCACCTTGTCGGTGAACTTGTCCCAGTTGTCCTTGTGGTTCTTCTTGAACCGGCGCACAATGTCGTGCAACGACGCCGCCACCCAGAAGTACTGCTGCTTCAAGCGCAACTCCTTGCCGTCGTAGAAGTTGTCGTTGGGGTACAACACCGCGGTGATGGACTCCGCGCGCTGCTGCGCAGCCACCGACGAGTTGTACTGGCCCTCGTTGAACTTGGAGAAGTCGAACTCGTTGGTGGGCTTGGCGTTCCAGAGACGCAAGTTGTTGGTGTTGGTGGTGGCGAACCCGGGGATCGGGAAGTCCGCCGCCACGGCGAGCACGCGCTCGCCGCCGGTCCACACCTTGTGCGACGACCCGTCGGACTCGTACTGCTCCTCCACGCGGCCGTAGAAGTCCACGGGGATCTGCACGTCGTGCCTGTCCAACTCCCACGGGTTGGAGTACTTGAGCCAGTAGTCGGGGGTCTCCACCTGGTAGCCGTCCACAATCTTCTGCTTGAAGATGCCGTACTGGTAGTTCAAGCCGTAGCCCCAGCCCGAGTAGTTCTTGGACAGCAACGAGTCCACGAAGCACGCGGCAAGGCGGCCCAAGCCGCCGTTGCCCAAGCCGGCGTCGGGCTCCTGCTCCAACACGTCCTCCAAGTTGAAGCCGAGGTCCAGCAACGCCGTGGCCACGGTGCCGCGCGCCTTGGTGTTGATCAAGGCGTTGTCCATGGCGCGGCCCATCAAGAACTCCAACGACAAGTAGTACACGCGCTTGCCGTCGTGCACGGTCTGCTTCTGCTGGGTGTTGGCCCAGTCCAAGAGCACGGTGTCGCGGATGGACTGCGACGCGGCCTGGTACGCGGCCAAGTCGTCGCAGTTGTACATGTTGCGTGCCAACGAGAACTCCACGTGGTCCACGAACGAGCGCTCAAAGTCGTCCTTGTCCAAGTTGACGGGCTCGGCAGCGTTGCTGGACAACTTCTCCAACGTCTTCAACTTGGAGTACTTGCTCCAGATGGCCTTGGCGGACTCCGGGATCTGCGCGTCGAACGCAATGATCTGGTTCGGGGTGAAGCCAGTGTTGGTCCGCTTCAACTTGGGGTGGGGCATTTCGGAGGGGGTGAGGTAGTCTCCCATGGTGAACGATGGGTGCGGGGAGAACAATGGGCTATGGAGCAGAGCACAAAGAAAAGTCCGAGAGCGGAAAGGGGTTGAAGGTGGAAAAGGGTGAAGGTGGAAAGGGGTAAAGGTGGCAGGTTCGGTGGGCTCGCCGGACTATATATGGCGCTACCACCTATAGGGAGGTTCGGCCTCGCCCCATGCGGTGCTCCTCAGCCGGCATGCATCACGGGCGCCGGCGGCTACATTGCTGCTTGCACAGGTGCAAATCGCTTCCCCTCCGGCGGCCGTCCAGCCTGGCCCTGCTGCGACAAGGGCCCCAGAGGACACCTTTCGCAGCCGGTCCGGACCCACCGGAGTCGCGCAACCCTGCTTGATCTCCTGCACACCGCCCCGCTACCCTCCCCATCAAAGCTCCATGCACTCCATCTCCACCACTACCCCAGCCCAGTACCCGCCAGGCATCACCCAGACTTTTCACCACACGTGCCACGCATTCCCGGCAATACGCATGCCCAATACGCAGTCCTCTGCGTCCAGCGAACTTCACCGCGAACGCCCACGCCATCACGCAACCCAGCTCAACATTATCTCTGATGGCCCGGGTCGGCCCATGTATTTTCTGGCCCCCTAGGTCGCCGGTGCAGGGCCCCCGTCCTGCACCGCACCATTCGCTCATCGCAGCCCCGCCTTCTGCGCAGCAACTGGCCCAAATCTGAAGCCCCAGCCTGGGCCCCCAGAATTAACTCTCTTCTCTATGGACATCTCGTCGCTCGCACCCCTTCTGGACGCCTATGCCGTAGTGGGCCGCGCGGACCTGTCGCTCGCGGTGGCGCGCTTCCCGGCGCCCGAAACGGTGGCCGCCATCGCGGGCCACCCCGCCCCGCACCCTACCTTGGACCTCGATCCGCACTCTACCCTGGACCCTGACCCGCACGCCCGGCCCAAAACCCACAGCTTGGGCAATTTGGACGACGGCCGGGGCCGGCTGGCCCGCGCCCGCTTGCCGGTCGTGCTTTCGCAAGTAGAGCCCGTGCTGGTCACCACGCTCGGCAAGTGCTCGCACCACGCGGTGGATGCCGTGGCGGTGTTGGCCAGTGGGGCGGTGGCAGCCGTGGCGGGCCACACGCTCGCGGTGTGGGACGTGGTGAAGGGCCGGCGCGCGCGCACGGTGACTACGCCGGACGCCGCGACAACGTGCTCGCCTGTGTCGGCCAGCTTGCTCGCGGTCGCGGGGCACGGGCGCCTGCTCCACTTGTACGACGTGCGGTCGTCGGGCGCGCTGCGCCCGGCGTGGTCGCTCGAGGTGTCGGCGGACAACTTGTATGCGCTGGCGGTGGTCGGCCCCAGCGTGTACTTGGGCGGCGCGGACGGGCGCCTCCACGGCGTGGACCTTCGCGCGCAGCAGCACACCGAGTGGGCGCTTCCGGCGGGCGCGGTGTCGGCGCTCGGCGTGAGCGCGC